>JAESVK010068772.1:0-26221 GCA_017140935.1 Hamamelis virginiana
TATAGCCCAGGTTAAAAAAAATAAATAAATAAAAAAATTCCTGGCTCCACCCTTACACATCAGCAATATGCTCATTATGTTAAAAACAAGTGCTTATGGGGATTTAATTATTTTTGTTTTTGAAATCTTGTAAAATTAAACCTATATATCATGTGCTAGCTCCACAAGGATGTGAGTTACTTCCAAGTCAAGACAACAGTAAGTAATATGGATTCTTAGTCATCACCGATGGCAAAATTGATGAGCTGTGAGACATTAAAAACCCCCAGGGCCAAGAAAATTAATGAAAGTAAACACTTTAGGAAGATATGCAAAAATACTACTACAATAAATAAAAACAGATAATTAATTGGTGCACCGGCCAAAAAAACAAAAAGAATTCCCAAAAGGCAAATGAATTCAGTTTCCTATTTTTAAATTAGTCTGGTACTCATATCTAAAAATAATGGGTGGATCCATAAAATATACAGGCTGTGATTGCAAAATATAAAATTTACAGCCTGTGATTGACAATCTCCCAACTGTTAAGTGCTAAGTTTGATTTATTTATGTTATTTTCCAAATAAATATATCAATTAAATTGCGACAATCATTGCCCGCCCTTAAATTTTTCCACGCTGTAGAGTGAATGTAGGTACTACAACCGAAACTTCTATATAAGTCTATAATATCAACCTCATTCCTCTCGAATCATATCAACCTCGATCCCTCCTTCTAGCTTCTTCTCCTTCTTCCTCTTCTTGAATCTTTCTCTCACTAATATATATATATATATAGAGAGAGAGAGAGAAAGAGAAGGTTTGTTTGAAGAGCAAAGATGGGAGCCTGTGCAAGCGTGGTGAAAGGCATGAAAGGCGAGGCTGGTACCGTGCCACCACCGGAGCCGGTGAAGGAGGAGAGCAGTGAGGTGACGGAGGTGATCAAGGGCAGTGATCAAGAGGTGAAAGTGGAACTACAAGAAGAAGAAAATAAGGCGGAGGATGCTGTTGATGAGAAGGAACATGTGAAGATGGTTGATGAGAATATTAAAAATGATGGAGAGAAGGTGGATGACAACAAGCTGTCTCTTGGGGCCTTGCTCAATAAGGTACTAATAATACTATGAAAAATCCTCCCATTAAATATTTCTTTCAATTTCATATTCATCCGCTAATCCACTGTTTTAGATTTAATAATTGTTACTTTGCTTTGAATCCAATGAACAAATTCCCTCTCTCTCTCTCTCTCTCTCTCTCTCTCTCTCTATATATATATATATATATATATGTATGTATGTATTTGCTAAGAGAAAACAATGCCAATGCATTTTTGTTTCTCAATTGGACCCTCTTAGTATGATTTAAAATCATGTTTGGGTCAGATCGATGTCGGCCATGAGATGGAATGATTGGGTTCGGTCTATTTAAAAAATATGGGTTCCATCTAGATCCAAATAGATCAATCCAGATCCGGTTCATTTTATGCCCCTTCACTTCTTGGATGGCAGAATCTGACTTGGCATACAGACTAATTAATTTTGGTTCTTATTTGGGTTGGCTCGATGAGTTGTGTAATCGGATTGGATGGGTTACTGAGAATATACTTCCTTTTCTTTTTATTTTTTAATCTTTTATTTATGAGTAATGTTGTATTTGGCTACAAAGGATCTCTACAAATATAGCTGCAGAAGATCAATGAAGGTAGTTTTGGAAAATCACCGATGGGTAATTTTAAAAATTCATAATACTTGTTTTTTTGTAGAAGTAGCTCTTTAGCAATATAGTTGATGAAAGCAAAATTTTCTCAATTGCTATAGAGTAGTCAAAATATAACTGTGTAAGTTTTAGTTTAGTATTCATAATTTTTCCATCTAAACCGCAAACCGCAAACCAACATATTTCAATGCGGAATACATTTATGATCCCTAACCTTGCTTGTATGTCACTATTATTATGTATGTGTACTACTATATGTACTATTCATATAGTACGTGAAATGATCCCTAAGCTTGACCGTTAGAATTAGATCTCGATCATAGTGATCCACCGGTCGGTTTTCAAAATATATATAGATTGTTGAACAAATGTTACAACATCCAACCGTAAATATTGTTAGAGTATTTCACGAATTGAATTTTGAAATTCGATTGTCAAATTACTGTGATTTTTGATAGACATAATATATATAAGAGATTATCTAATCCAATGATCGATTTTTCAAAATATCACCAGCTATGTACATAAGAAATGATGAGTGCATCTTAAATTAATTTAAGGTCAGAACCTTAATAGAACAAAGTCAGCTCACTCCAATCTCCTAAAAAAGCTCACTGTTATTATAATGTGGCACATGCAGAGTGAGGAAGCGAAAAAAGAATCAACAGAAGATGAGAAGACAGCCTCAGAAGCCATTCCATCTGAGATTGTAAACCAGCAAGAACCGAAGACCGTGAAGACAGTAGTTGAAGTAGAGAAACCATCCATTGTTGCAGGCCCTCAAGAAGTGGGAAAAACTGCTGACAAGGCGACAGAAGTAAAGGAAGAGTGAGTTTCTGCAGAGGATGACAATGTCATCGATGGTCTGACATTCTTTCTAATTGGAATAGACTAAGCTTGTGTTGCTGCTTTCTTTCATCTCATTCAGAATTAAAACTGCTGGAAAGTTTATGTAGATGTGAAGTGTCTTGATAGTGTCACTTTGGCTTTTGATGAATATTGTTTTGTTTTTTCCTTTTCGAAGGATTTATTTCTATTGATCCTCTGATGCAAGAAGTCATTTTCTTTCCTCCAAATCTCTCTCTCTCTCTCTCTCTCTCTCTCTGTGTAAAGGCCAGGGTTGCTGCATGTTCGTAACCAAAAAGCTAAATTGGCTATGATTGGATTCTTTATATATGGCAAATATTGGATGGAAAAATGTTGTACACTAATTAACGTATGTGTATGGCATTTTAGTTGCCCCGTCAACTTTAATGTCGACACAGCATAACATGTTAATTAGCTATTTTTGAACAAAAATGTAAAGTGCCGACTAAGAAACAAAACGTACAGGATCTCGTATTACAGGATCCCGTACACTCACAAACTTAGGGCAACTGCTAAACATTAATGATCAAAGAAAATCCATCCTATAAATTTAAGTGTTTTCCATAGAAACATTAATGGTCAAAGAAAATCCAAATTTTAAAAACATGAGAACAAAACAACAGATTGAGCAAGTCCCCAAGTCCCTAAGTCCCTGAAGAATGACAAATTCCTGAGGGCAATTAATCATCAAAATGAAGAAACAACTTATTTAAGGATTGTTCTAGTGAGGCAAATTAGACAATGGGTAATTGCGATACAATTTAGAGAAAGGAAAATACTATATGCATCACTATAATATATCACTATAAGTATAGCTATAAGAAAGAAAGATGGTGAATTTCTAAAACTACTTTCATTTTCTTCTTGTAGCGATTCATTGTAGCGATGTATAGCATTAATTGCTCTTTAGAGAAAATATTAGGAGAACAACAACATAAGACAAAGACAGCAAGCACTAGTACAACAAGCAAAAGACAAAGGAAAAGGGCAAAAGGACTGTTAGGAGATAATGGAATGGCTAGGTGGTGATGATATGGTGATACTTGATAGACTGATAGCAATAAGGCAATTAATCGTTACATGATAAAGGTAAGTGTTAGTTTGTATATTTTGGTTTGAGTACATGAGTTGATCTATATTAATAGAATTCTTTCTGTTTCACATCGTCTTAGGTTTGCTATAACTTCATATACTTGTATTGGGTGTTTTACCTAAAATTAAGCTTAGGCTTTTAAATTGGATTCGAAACTTAACATGGTATGAGTAATGGTTATGTAACGCCCCAACGTAACAATTGTACTGACCCTCCCGGGTAGGTTGACACGTGTCAAGGTGAAGGTACAACCTATACTGCTCATTCATATTTCCATACTCAGGATAAAAGAAATAAATATAACAAAATGATATAAAATGATAAGTGCATACATATGCCCAAATCCGAGTAGCATAAGCAATAGTTTAATGTACCAATACATAAATGCCAACAACGCTGGCATATATGATATCAAGTACTAAAATAATAGTTCAAGAGTTTAACAACTTAAATGTAGCTTAACGATGCACAACTGCCTAGAACACTACTAAGCCCAAAGTAACATGAGGTGAGTTCCCTACAGCCGAACTCCTCCTAGAATCATATGAATCTGTTGTATAAAATACAGCATGAGATTGGAATGCCCCAATAGGAATACAACCTCAACCAACAGTAATAATACAGATATAAGGAACATAAAATGAAAGCATTTGATAAACAATCACTACTACAAAAAAATCCTACGAAAATGGTTTGAAACCGTTTTCATAACCATTTGAAAACGGTTGTGAAACCGTTCTCAAGATGTGTGTTTTCAAAGGGTAGTAGTCCTTTGAAAACGGTTTATAACTGTGAACCTGTCAACCCCGGCTCGGGAGGCGTTTTCACTTAAATCATCGTGGATTGTGGATGACTTTATCCGTTTCAATTTATCCTTCTCTATTATCCACATTTTTCATTCTCTATTATCCACTCAAGATTGAGTTTTGAAAAAGGATAAAAGTAACAAAAACTGGGAGTCGCCACCTTATTTTTAAGGAATAAAGAAACCATAAAAAGAGTTTTATTTTCAATAAAACAAATGACCTCATATTTTGGAAAAGCATGGTCTTCGAATCAAAGTTGGATTCGGGGGCTAGGTTATGAGATAGAAAGGTTCCAAGACACCTCTTGTAGGCACCTATCTCACCCTACTTAAAGGTCTCCTAATTAATTTTGGGCTTTATCAAAATCTCATAAAAACAACCCTATCATATCTAATCAACCAAGAAAGTAGTGTAGATAATACCAGATAATAAATAATAATAAAAAAGAAACAAAAATCCTAAAGACCTTAGGAAGCACAGAGTCATCCTAAGATTAGCTTGCACCCTATTGACTACCTACTTACCTTACCAGTTTCCTGATAAGAATCAAAGTCCACGTAGTTCGATTACCTAGGATTCTCCTATTGTAATGAACTACACTATCATTAGAATTCTATCTTATCCAAGACTCTATCTTCGAGAGTTTTTATCAATTTGAAATTCTTTTTAGGAAATAATCTTCAATTAATAGACTTCTAATGAATTTGGAACTCATTTTAAAACACAATTCTTATCCAATCATAATTCTTTTCAAGTGGGAATTCTATCCCGAATCAAATCTTTTTGAAGGGTGGAATTTCATTCCAAATCAAACTCAGAGTTCCAATTTCATTGAGATTCAATTAATTGTGGATTAATTTTAATAAAACATTAATTTTGGAAATTCTCTCGAAAATAGAATCCTAAACTCACTACACTACTAGAAAAACCCTCATTCACGACACTCAAAAAGTGTCGTTATATCATGTTCACGATACTTTGGGAAGTGTCGTCCATTGCACTGTCGTGAAAAGTTTTACGACACTTTTTAAAGTGTCGTAAAAATTCATCCTTACACGACACTTAAAAAGTGTCGTTAACAATTTATATTAGCACGACACTTTATGAAGTGTCGTAACATATCATACTTGCACGACACTTAAAAAGCGTCGTTATATTAGAACGACATTTTATGAAGTGTCATTATAAAGTGTCTTAGAACGACACTTTTAAAAGTGTCGTAAAACTTTAGACATACAATGACAGTTTATAAGTGTTGTTAAATTAGTCCATAATTTTTTTTTTACACGTGTTATTTTGTCTCCTCTTGCAGTGACCTGTATTCACATGTTTTCACATATAATATTATATTTCCTAACATCCCATACCATCATTACACATACATAAAAGAGAATTGCAAAATATAATGTACTTAATTATCAACATATATCCAAAGTGCATGTTTACCAATTACAAAAATTTTATTCAAAAAATGAAAAATAGATGATTCTATTACATCCAAAACATTCTCATGAGCAAATGACAATAAAAGTATAGCTTCCAAAATTCGTTTGCAAGTTTTCAACACGAAAAATGTAGCTTCATGTTGTCTTTTATTGGCTTCGTATGCTCTAGGACCCTGTGAGAAAAATATACATATGCAAATTTTAGTAATTATAACTTTATATTGTACCTGTGTTGATAATATAAAATATCAAAGTATATATGGAGAGAGTAAATGATAAGCCAAAACAAAAGCTATATATATTTCAAAATGTTTTGACAAAATGGAAATTTAGTTTCCTAAGTCTAGAATGTACTTCCAAGAATAACTACTATATTATTGACAAAATTAATATAAACTTGCTTTGAGGTGAGGTTGGGTATGAAAATAACTACTATATTATTGACAAGGCTAGCCTGAAATTAGATAAAAAGCATTGATAGTCCATTAACAGATTCCAACAATTTCAGAAGTGTATTCCTCTGTCATTTAAATTGAGTTATCAATTTCAACTAGGCAAATACAATTTTCAACATACAATAAGTTAAATTCAATTAGAACTCAGATTGATAGTAATTTAATTGCCTAGACTCGCAAACTTACACATACAATTTTCAACAGAGAATAACTTATATTTGTTCATCTTAGTAGAAGAATAATAATTCAATTACAGGCTAAACAAGCACATAAAAAATATAACAAATTTTTTGTTATTTGGGTTGAAAATTAGGCCCTTCCAAAATAGTTTTGCTATTTAAACCATATATCCTAGCTCAGTTATCAGAAATTAATGAACTTTAGTGTTCTGAAAAGACGACTCGAAGATCTACAATTCATCTTTAATAGCCAAAATCCAAATCCAACATTTTCAAGGCCAAAATCATCAATTTCAGTAACCTATTGGGTTTGGGCGAGAATATTTCCACTGAAAAACAGTTTTCGGTAAAATGGGCATAACTATTTGTACAAAATTCCAAATGAGGTAAGGTCGAATTCGTTGAAAAGATAATTCAAATACCTACAACTTTTGTGAAGAAAGTTTAGCCCAAATATGCTTCTATCAGTGCCGAAAGTGTACAAACAGAACACTCTGTTTTCAGAAATCACTTTTAACACTAGTACAATAATGGGCAACCCCTACAAAGGAAAGATGGAAAAGATGAGGGTTTGCAAAACCCTTTTGAAAAGCCACTATAAGACGAGGCTTTTTCAAAACTCTCGTTAAAGAATAAGTAAAGACGAGGGTGATATCAAACCCTTGTCTTAGGTTGAGCAATTTTGCCGCCCAAATTTGCTGTGCCCATTGCAATCTGCAGAAGGTTTTCACGAGGGTTTTGCCTCCTCGTCAATTTACAGCGCCCATTGCAATATGCAGAAGGTTTTCACGAGGGTTTTCCACCCTCGTCACTTTATCGCGCCCACTGCAGTTGGGGTTTCACGAGGGTTTTGCCTCCTCGTCAATTTGCCGCTCCATATTGCAATCTGCAGAGGGTTTTCCATCCTCGTCAATTTGCCCATCTATTTTCCTATGATTTTTGTTATTCGCGCCGATTCTCCCCTCTCTCTCTCCATTCAGGTGATCCTCTCATCTCTTTGTGCAGGGCGATTCTCTAAAATGGTGGATTTGGAAAGGCAAGCAAGAGCCTAGACGATTTCACACATCGAAGAATCGATATCCATCCATCGATCTGCTCCTATGCTGCTTCTCCTTCTGCTGGATGAGTGAGAACCTCAAACGTACTGTGAAGTTGGGGCTGATGTCATCGTCTCTCCCTTAGGGCTTGCCATGTGCATATTTGGGTAAACTCACTCATCCCTCTTAAGTTTTATGTGAAGAGTTTGCAAAACTATCATCATCTCTCTTTGATTTTCTTGCCATATGTAGAAGAGTTCTCTCTCTGTTCGCCATTTACACGCCATTTACAAATCTTTGAAGTCTACATTCATGGTTGCCTGCTGGTGGGATTGAAGGTCTACATTCTGTTTGCCATTTACAGAGCTTTAAAGTCTACATTTACAGAGCTTTGAACTTATATCTGGTAAATCTTAGTTTTCCTGCAACTCTTCTCATCTACATTGTGTTGTTATTGTTTGTGGTTCTTCGAGACCCGCCATTAGATAGTTTTTGGGCATTTGCAAAAGCAAGAGTTCCTGAAGCTAATCCTAAGAAAGGTACTTAATTATCAAAAATTAGTTCATGGGTTTTCATATTTTCTGTAATTTGATGAATTTAATTACATAATTGGATGCACAAATCCAATTACCATTTTTTTTCCTCACCAATTGGTTATGCCTGGAGTCATATTTTTAGTTAAATCATAAGGCATCATGTCGCGCGTCTATGTTGTTTGTATTCTTGGTCCCATCTCATGTAATTTTGTTTGTGGGTTTACCTTGAAATGAAAGGAAAATGCTATTTGTCTCGCTTGGAGTTCTGTCTTTGTGTCTTGTGCAGGTAAAGGGGATACACAGGATCTTGTATCTGCACGGGACAGGTATATAAGGAGGGGGAAGGTTGCATAGCATCGTGTAGCTTGGAAAGTTCTGGCTCGATGCTTGCTTCTTCATTATTGTATTTTGAGGGCGCTGCTCCTTCTTATTTCAATATTTTTCTATCTATTCACGAAGATAGCTATTTTTGTTGTCTTCGTCTTTGGACATAGGCTTTTAACTGAACCATGTAATTTTGTGTATGCATCATGTCTGCTGGTGCTTGTTATTTTTCTTGTCTTTTATGTGCTATTCAAATCCTAGTGGTTAATAATTGTAGAAGAATAGAATCCTAGTGGTTAATAATAGCTAGTTAGCTCGGTCTTCTTGTTTTACCACTCACCCATCTCAGCAGTCAGCTCGCTGATTTTTGCTACTCTCGTTTTGTGGCCATGTGTTCATTCTATACATGGAGTTCGGATTTGCTGGTGAGCAGCCATGGTAGACCCTGTAGCTGACTAATATAATGTATTTTTCTATTAATTTGATTAGGCAGTTTAAGAATATTATTACTCCATTATTTCCGAATTTACTTCGTGGTAACTCTGGTTTTGAATTTAATAATCCCCTTAACAATCTTGTTTAATTGACAGTTTGCCATTTTCTTTCTTACTGCGTGTATCTATGTATGTTCAACATTGCCTCGAGGGAATCTTGCTTTATGGATTTATACTAGGTTAGAAAAATTTTGACCAAGCAAAGTTTAGGAAGTCATGTTCCTAATATTTTATCTGTATTGGATCCATGTAAAATACCTATAACGTACTAGACTTAATTGCTGTTGGGACTTGTAGTTGTTAATGTTTATGAAGTTACTTACATATATATTTCAGAAAAAAATGGATTTGCAAGGGACATAATAAGCATAAATTCTTCCCAGCAGTGTCAGCCCAAGTTGAAGCTAAGCTGAAGAATGTTCTCTTAGTTACGGGACCAGTTGGGGTATGCATATACTTTAATCTGGATTGCACTATATCTTTTGCTTGTTACTACTTGCAGACTTGCAGTTTGTAATATTTTTCTGGTTTTCATAATAGGACTTGCACCTGGAACCATCATAATTTCATGTTTAATGAACCATAGAATGTCTACCAATGCGTGCAAAGTTCTTTAACTTCTGCCTAGGATGCTAGGAATGGTGATCTCTTTAGTTAGCGCTATCACGGCTACTAATGGTCTTTTTCTAAGGTGGGAGGAATAGAGGATTGTTGTTTGTTATTTTTTTTCTTCTTTTAATTTAATTTAATTTATTTTTAAGGCATCATTTGGGGATTTTTGACACTATAGCTGTAGTAGCAATCTCAAACGTGACGTGACATGGAAAAAGGTTTTGCTAATTTTGAAATTTCTTAAGATATTAGAGAACTTTCTTACATATATGTTTAAGACAGAAAACAACTTTGAGCACAAAATCATTGAATGGATCTCAGTTAAGGGTGGCGATTCTAGTGGTTTCAGAGGAGGAGAGGCTAAAGAGTTGATAATGGACTCCTGTGAACTTCTCAAGAGTATTCCTAAGGTTGACAACCTTCCTCTTCTTCATTTGTCAAAGGGTCAAATGGAGAATTTATCAATATTGTTTGAGGAATGTGTTTTGCTATTTCTGATCTCGTAGGATACAAGGGCCCCTAGTCTGAACGGCTTTAATCTTGAGTTCTACAACAAGTGCTGGTGGATCATAAAAAATAATTTTTGAGTTCACTTCCAAATTTTGGAGGGAAGGTGGCTTTCCTAAAGGTGTTAATTGTACTTCTATTATTCTCACCCTTTCAAGAAGGTGCAGATTATGCAAAAAATTATTGCCCAGATAGCTTGGTGGGAAGTTAGTGTAATATCGTCTTCAAGGTTCACTCCTACCACCTCAAGAGGGTTATGTTTTTGTGGATCTCATTATGGTGCTTATATTAGTGGCATACATTCTGGAGTAATTTTTGTAAGATTCGATGTGGAAAAGGCTTGCGACCCTGTGCGCATGGATTCTGGGATAATCTCTTCAATAGGCCGGGCTTCGACCAGAGATGGAGCTGTCGAATTCAGGCTTTTCTTCATTATTATATTTACAAATCTAGTGGGTTTCTTTAAGAGTTCTAGAGGTTGAAACAAGGAGATCTGCTTTATCCTTTCTAGTTTATTGCTTTCATAGAAGTCTTAAGTAGGATGCTTCATGCACATGCAAAGGAAGGTGGGTTTATCACTGGTTTTCATGTTATTTATTTATTTAGGGGGGGTGGGTTGGCAGACCTCCTATCTCCAATTTATTGATGATACTTTGATCTTCAGTGCAGCTTATAGTAATCAACTGGGGTACACCATGGTTTTACATTAAAAAGAGTGCTGTCATTGGCATTGTTGTGTTGGTAATTTCCTTGAATTTGCTTTGAATCTGGATCATGAGGCAGTTTCTCTTCTGATTTACTCATTGGGCCTTCCCTTGGGCATGGGATGTAAAATCTCTCACCAGTTTGAGAAAATTTTTGTTGAAAATTGGGAGACCTCTTCCCTTTTTACTTGCTTGGCAATGCTACGCAAAAAGAAAGGGGGCGGGGGGGTTGCCTAATAAGAAGTAGCCTATCAAATGTTCTCTCACCATTTCTATTCTCTTGTTTTGGTTGCATTGATGCTTGAAAAAGATTTGCAGAAAATTTCTTTTGAGGGGTGTGGATAAAGGGCTTTTAATACCAGTTGGTTGATAGGGATTCAGTTTTCTCTCCTAAAAACCAGGGGGGTATTGGTGTTCAATGCATTGTCCCTTTTAACAAGGTTCTCATTGGGAAATAGCATTGAAGCTTTTTATTTTATTTTATTTTATTTTATTTCAGAATATTGCAAATTTTAGCAGAAGTTGGGATACAAATTGTATATCTTTTCCTCACGGTTATGGTCTTTTCTTTTCTTTTCTTTTCTTTTTTTTTTGGTGGGGGGGGGGGGGGGAGGGAGTTTCTGTTAGTGGCTGAGGATTTTGGGAGGCACTGCCTAATGGTTAACAATCGCAGTTTTTGACTAATTGATGGTGTAGTAAAAGTCCTCTGATGAATACTTTTCCCTCTCTTTATGCCACAACTAAAGAAAAAAAATGTTTATGGCATTCTATGAGAACTAAGGGTCAACCCTGTATCATGGCATTTTTGGTTTGGAAAAGCTTTTAAGGTAAGGAGATTTGGGAAGTTTCCTCTCTTATTGAGCTGCTATTTAACTTAGGGTTGTGGAAGAGGTGGAAGACAGAAGATGATGGATGCCTAGTTCAAAAGGGCCATTCACAGTTAGATCTTTGTTTATCTAGATTTACATGCCCTGGTTTATGGTTTTGTCCCTTTTAGAATCATCTGGCCCTTTGTCATTCCCCCAAAGTTCGCTTCTTCATTTGAACAGTTTTCTTAGGCAGGACTTTCACTGTGCATCAGCTTCACCTTAGGTCTTTGAGATTAGTAAATAGATGCAATATGTGCTTGGCCTTAGAGGAGTCGTGGACCATTTGCTTATTTAATGTTGTTATGTCTCTGCAATTTGGAACTTATTCTGGCTGCGTTTGGTGATTATTGTGTCTACATTTCCCAGGAAGCTCCATGGGTGTTGTCAGTTTGAGGATTTTAGTTCCAGAGGCAAGTTTTTGTGGAGGTTTTTCTTATATGGTTCTTTGCGGAGTCTATAAAAAGAAAGGATTTTTAGACATTTTAAATGGATCTCCTCAAAAGGTGCCAATAATTGAGGAGAAAATCTGATGTTGGATGTCCAATTGAGTTTCATCTTCTCGTCTTTAGAGGGGATACCAAGGAGATCTTTATACAATGATTGGGTTAATGTGCTTCATTGTTAAGGTTGGTTCTTTTTGGCCTTTAATGATTGTCTTTAGTTTTTTAAGGTTGGAGTGGTATCTTGCTCCCTAGTTTCCTAATAAAAAAACCATGGTGCTTATTAATTGTTGTGTTCAGATATGATGTAAACTAGCCAAACCATTGGAGGATTTGTTTCAAATTAAAATGTTTTATTTGCTAAGTTTCCCATTTTCCTTGTGACTATCCAGATAATATTTATGCTCCTATATCTTGCTATACACCATATATCCTTTCTCTGCAATGCTACTTCTTTTCATCCATTGTACCACTTCTGCAATAATTTTGTGAAGTATCTTCTAAGATTTAGTTTGCAGTAGAATTGCACTTAATTTATTTGTTTAGCATATGTGAGGGTCCTTTGAATTCTTATACGAAAGCAGAGGATCAAAGAGTATATGTACTTAATATCTATGGCTCTTAAGTATCTCCCATCTGACTTGCATTCAATCAGTACTTTTGCAAATAATTGCAAAAAAGAACCTTCTGAGATAAACATAAGTACATAATGTTGGAATATTTTGAAAATTACACAGAGAATTTGTTGTCATACTAACTTACATTCAATTCATAAGAAATATTATGACATGATCCACTCAATACAATGTTGCTCTTGTTCATGCATGTTTAGCTTTCTAAATCTACTCTATTTTTGCCCCTTTCTTTAAGTAACAGGTTTAGAAGGTGGCTCATCTTTGTCTGTTGAAATGCCAAAAGATAAATTGCTTGGGGGCCTTCTTGTTCCTGGATTTGATTAAAGATCTTGTCTCAACAGGTACCAATCAGTCTTATATCACAAAGAACTATGACATAAACCCTCTTCTTATCTCATTTCCAAGTTACGAAGTTATGAAGCTCTTCATAAATGATGCGGACCCTATAATGAAAAGTAATATATCTGTGAATTTGCCCCATATAGAGAGAAAAAATAAATGAGGCATTTGAATAAACAAAAGTTGGACGAAGATTTTAACAAGTAAATGAGGCATCCTTCCTTATAGAGAGAAAAAATAAATAAGTTCTCCTTTATACTTGATTTCCATGACTTTAAGCCATTTGAATTCTTTTATTTGGAAGTGCACTTTTGTCAAACTATATGAATGGGGCATTCATAATACCTTCCCAACATATACCTTGTATATTAGTTGTTTTAGAAGCTCCCTCAACATTATGAGTTTTGATTTCATAAAGTATGATGATATAATAATAATAAAATGGACTGGGGGTTGATCTAAAAAAAAAAAAAAGAAAAAGAAAAAGAAAAAAACAAGAATGGGATTAAAAAAAAAACATGGGATGCTAACCAATATTAGCCTTTTATACTTTCAAATGTAGAAATTATGACTTCTTGAATATTCAAAACTCTGTAATGAATAAATATTTTTTTTCTTTCAAGTAGCATGCAAATTGTATCAGACAATATATATATATATCAGAAATGTTCTCTTGGGGTACAAAGTTTAGGGTACAAGTTTGGGGTACACTCCTCATGGGATAGCTGGGATAATTATTTTGAAAATTCGACCGTTGGATTAGATACTAATGTTATGTTTGTTGTGCCTGCAAAAAATCACAGTGATCCAACGGTTGGTTTATGATAAAATTTATTGTGACAAAAATATCAGTTTTTTTAAACTTTAAAGTGTTAGTTTTTTTCACAGTCAGTTTTCTAATAAACCAACCGTTGGATAACTGTGATTTTTTTGCAGGCATGACTAACATAACATGAGTATCTAATCCAACGGTCGAATTTTCAAAATAATTATCCCAGCTGTCCCATGAGGAGTGTACCCCAAACTTGTACCCTAAACTTTGTACCCCAAATCAATGTTACATGTCTTTTTAAATAGAGATGGAGTATATTTAATAAATTTTACATTTTCGATGTGTTATAGGGGATTCAACATCTGATTTATAATGGATGGATTATTGGATAAGTCTTGGATGACCATAGATAGGAGATTGCCCGAGTATAATGAGGGGGTTGACCAATTCTTGAAATTTGCTACACTTAATGCAAATGGTCAGAATATCATTCGATGCCCTTGTATACGGTGTGCAAATCTTGAGTGTTTGCCTATTGCAGTGGTGAAAGATCATTTATTCATACATGGAATCGTTCCAAGGTATCGCACGTGGATTTGGCATGGGGAGCAATTGCCTACCCACACGTCTTTCAGTAGAGACGCCAATAATGTCGATACTCATCAATTTCAATTTTATCCATCGGAGAATGTGCATGATACTGTAGAAATGGTTAGGGCTGCACAGGAGCACTGCAGTAGTGATCCTAACGTGTTTAAGAAGTTGCTTGAAGATGCCGAAAAACCATTATACCCTGGATGCACGAAATTTACCAAGCTATTGGCAGTAGCAAAGCTCTATAGGTTGAAGACCAGTAATGGTTATTCAGACAAGAGTTTTACGGAGTTGCTCAAATTGTTAGGTGATATGTTGCCAGAAAATAATGAGTTGCCTTTATCCATGTATGAGGCAAAGAAGACTTTGACTGCATTAGGCTTGGATTATGAGAAAATACATGCATGTCCTAATGACTGTATACTCTACCGAAAGGAGTATGCTAGTGCATCTGAATGTCCCACGTGTCACGCATCTCGATGGATGTATGATAAGCATCCGACAGAGAAACATGACGGGGTAACTGCAAGAGTAATTTGGTATTTTCCGCCCATCCCGAGATTCAGACGGATGTTCCAAACCCAAGAAATAGCAAGAGACTTGGAATGGCATGCAGAAAAACGAAAAAATGGATGGTCAACTATGACACCCCGCAGACTCAGCGGCGTGGAAGCTAGTGGATCACATGTGGCCAAATTTTGGTACAGAACCAAGAAATCTGCGATTGCCTTTATCTGCTGATGGCATCAACCCTTTTGGCTCGTATAACACTCCATATAGCTGTTGGCCCGTTTTACTGGTCACATATAACCTGCCACCTTGGTTATGCATGAAGAGAAAATTTATTATGCTAACATTGCTGATATCTGGACCACATCAACCGGGTAATAGTTTTGATGTTTACTTGCAACCATTGATTGATGATTTGAAATTGCTTTGGGAGGTAGGCGTTGAAGTTTATGATGCATTTCAGAAACAATCGTTCACATTAAGGGCATTACTGTTGTGGAGCATTAATGACTTCCCAGCCTATGGGAACTTGAGTGGCTACAGAGTAAGGGGATATAAAGCCTGTCTGATATGTAGTCTTAATACGCATTCTGAGAGATTGTGGCATTGCCAAAAGACTTGTTATGCTGGACATAGACGATTTCTTCCTGATGAACATCCATATCGAAAACAAAAGAAGGCGTTTAATGGACATCAAGAGGATGGTAAGAAACCAATACCGTTGAGTGGGGATGAAATATTGCGATATGTTGAAGGGATTGAAACTTTGTGGGGAAACTCCAAAAAACGTAAAGTGGTTGGCAAAGGTACTGACAAAAGCAAAGGTAAAGGGAAAGACAATGGCAAAGGCAAAGGCAAAGGCAAAGGCAAGGACACAGACACAGGCACAGGCACAGGCACAGGCACAGGCAAAGGCACAGTTAAAGGCAAGGACACAGGCACAGGCAAAGGCATGGACAAAGGCATAGGTAAAGGCAATGACACATGTCCTACCAAATGCTGGACGAAGAAATCAATCTTCTTTCAGCTTGAGTACTGGAAAAAGCTACATGTCCGACATAATCTGGATGTTATGCACATCGAGAAGAATGTATGTGAGAGCATTGTGGGTACGTTGCTTAATATTCCCAACAAAACAAAAGATGGGGCAAATGCTCGCTGAGATTGGATGAAGATGGGTTCAAGGGACAAATTGGCACCTCAGACCGTGGGTAACCGTACATATTTGCCTCCAGCTTCCTTTACATTGTCTAAGGTTGAGAAGGAATTGGTGTGCAAAACATTGTCTGAACTCAAGGTCCCTGAAGGATACTCTTCGAACATTAGAAATTTGGTGTCAATGCATGACCTTAAATTGATTGGTCTAAAGTCCCATGATTGTCATATTTTAATGCAACAGTTGTTGCCTGTCGCAATACGAGGAGTGTTGCCAAAGAATGTAAGATATGCTATTACAAGATTTTGTTTCTTCTTTAAGAATCTGTGTAGCAAAGTGGTGGATGTTACGGTGTTATATATTGTTCAAAATCAACTGGTGGAAACCTTATGTGTGCTTGAGAAATTCTTCCCACCATCATTCTTTGATGTAATGGTTCACCTAACAGTACATTTAGTTAGGGAGGTACAACTATGTGGTCCAGTGCACTATAGGTGGATGTATCCATTTGAGAGATACATGAAAGTGTTAAAAGGATATGTGAGAAATCGGAATCGTCCAGAAGGATGCATTGCTGAATGTTACATTGCTGAAGAAGCTGTGGAATTTTCTACTGATTACTTATCGGATGTAGATACGATTGGCGTTCCCTTAAACCGAAACATCCCTGACGGAGATAGGGAAACTGGAAGAGCATTACTTGGTGGTAAGCTTGTTAGAGTTGACAGAGAATCTTTGGAACAGGCACATCGTTATGTCTTAGAAAATACAGCTGTTGTCCAACCATACATTGAGTAAGACATTTTTTTTCCCTTTTATGATCGTCCTATTGTTATTAATATTTGAGTTTTCTTATAAAATATCTAATTACATATTTGCTTCACTATGCATTGATAGTGAGCATATGGCTCATCTGAGACAACTTAATCCAAAAAAATCGAAACAACCCAAGTGGCTTCAAAATGAGCATAGCCGCACATTTACTTCATGGATCCGTAAAAAGGTACTTGGACACTTAAAAATTTGTAATCTTTTTACATTATATATATAACTAATGTAGATCTTTTACCCATACAACTTTGCACAGGTTGAAGATAATTTAGGCTCAACAAATCATATATCTCGAACATTGGAGTGGATAGCACATGGTCCTTCACATGAAGTGGTTAAAGTACCTGGCTATGTCATAAAAGGATGTCGGTTTCACACACATGAGCGTGATAAAGTTCGTGTCAACCAAAATAGTGGAGTAAGCTTGGTTGCGAGATCAATGCATATGGCAAGCGTAAAGGATAAGAATCCAGTGATGGGCGATGCATGTTACTATGGTGTTAGTGATGAGATTTGGCTGCTTAATTATCACATTTTCAAGATTCCGGTGTTCAAGTGTGATTGGGTGGACATTAATGGTGGAGTCAAAGTAGATGAACTTGGATTCACATTGGTACAGCTTCACAAGATAGGGCATAGGAATGATCCATTTATTTTAGCTTCCCAAGCTAAGCAAGTTTTTTACGTAGAAGACCAAGCTAATTCGAGGTGGCTGATTGCTCGCAATCATATGCTCTAATTTCATAATTGTAAGACCCAAATGCACGCTAACGAGGATGTAAATCGTTAGGTTTTGTTAAGATATTCATTTGTCTTGTTTTCTTGTGCATTATAGGTTTTTGGCGTTTTTGAAGCCCAAATTCACTCTCCGATGAAGCGCGACTCGCAGTCGAAGGTTGGGACAGCGTCGAGGAAGCATGGAGCATCAAGATGGGTTTTTCTGGGAATTTTTGGGTCATCTATCGATAGATGAATGTGCCTATCGATAGATGCCAGTCTCTGCATCTCAATAAAAAGCTGCTCGTGGATCATCTATCGATAGGTGGATCTCGCTATCGATAGATGCTGGCTTCTGTTTCGCAATTTGGAGATTTATTTCTTGAGCTATCGATAGGCAAAGGGAGGTATCGATACATGCCAGCCTCTGGACCTTTAATTTTGGAATTTGATTTATGATCTATCGATAGGCGTGGCCATGTATCGATAGATACCAGCTTCTGACTTCACATTCTCGGCCAAATTTCCAGCATCTATCGATAGCGGTTCTTGCATCTATCGATAGATGCCCCTCCAGTTCCAAGGCGATTCAGGGTTTCGCGTTCTCTATCGATAGGTGTTCATGCATCTATCGATAGAGATTCTTCGAGTTCGTTCCAGCGCATCTGACCTTCGCAGCATCTATCGATAGGTGCCTTGCACGCTATCGATAGATGGCTGCATGCTCCGTTTTTTATGCTAAGTATTTGTGTAATAATGTTAACTTTGAGGGATATTGTTGTCTTTTGCCTCTTTGACTTTTAGGGGAGTATTTAAGCCACTTTAAGAGGAGAGAGGAGGAGCTTGTCTTTTGTCATTTTGCTCATAAAGTGAGCCTTTGTTTTCTAGTGCTTTCTTGGCACTTTCTAGGCATCCAATCACTACCCATCCTACTCCAAATAGGCCCAAGTTAGACTATGATGATGAGGAGCATCTACGGATCGCCGATCTACGTCATGGCCGGCTAGGTCACCCGGTTATGGGGTGAGGCAAGGATTTTTGGGTGAGGTTTTTAGTCACCATTTTGTAATTAATGTTATTTAACTTTGGGATAGACTTGTATTTGAGAGCCTAGTGCTTTTAACCGTTTATATATCAATATGTTTTAGTTTTCTGTGATTACTATCTCATACAAATACAAGTGGTGCTTACTTTAATGAATGATTGAGTTAATGGTGGTTTGATCATTAGCATAGGTTATGCATTTTCGTTCGATTATGATAGTTTATGGCTTTTGATTAATCGTTATACACTTAATCATTCATATCATTTTGGTTAACTTATTCTTGTAGTCTAGGTAACCATTATCCCATGTTAAATAGCATTTCATATTACAATCGGTGATTATTAACTTGCCCTAATCCGAACCGAACCCCATTACCTTTCTCCACTTTATCTTTTATTAATTACTCTAGTTCGTCTTTAATTTACTATTAGGACCTTAATCAACAACCAACCAATCACCTTTGAATCACAATCACTAGCGTAGCTTCTTATTTACTTTAAACTAGATTCAACCATATTCTCTGTGGACGACCCGCACTCACTCTAACTTGCGACTTGAGGTTAAATTTCCGTTGAGTGTGGTCCTATAAATACTTTTAAATCTTGGCGCATGGTGGGGAATTAACCTCCCTCACCGTGGTGCGACCAAATTTTGGCGCCGTTGCCGGGGAATCGTGCGTTGAATTAATTTAAAGTTTTAAGGAACTATTCTAGTTGTAATTAGAAATTCTTTCTTGTTCATATTATTTTCTTTTCATTTCGTAGCTTTGATCTACTTTTCTTAATTTCAGGTTACTTAATCTAGGTACCACCACCTGCCGAGCTTGTGCGCTAAAAAGCCCTCGAAGGCTAAAAATTGCTAAATTTGCTAAACAGGTTGGATAGGACCGCAAAAAGATTAGCGACTTGGATCGAGGGGAGTTTTCTTAGCTCTTTTATTCTTTCGTTAATTATTCAATTCTTACATTCATTGCATTCATTAAGCATTTGTGGGAGGGTTGTAGAGCTGCATGCACGGTAGGCGTTCCCTATCTCAGGAGTTGCACCCTTTGGACCTTGACCTAGAACATACCTTGAGAGCCGCTAGGGCTGCTCGTCGAAACACTCAAGAGTCCCCACCGGTCATTGACGTAGAAATGGCCAATGCTTTAGGAAATAATGGGGGTGGAGCTGCTCAGCAGAATCCACCACAACCAATCCCACCCGTGCTGTTGCGTGACCACTTTATGCCTAACACTTTCAGTCCCCCATCCTGCATTCAAGTCCCGAACATAGAGGAGCTGACCTATGAGATTAAACAGCAAACCATTCAGATGCTCCCTAACTTTTATGGGTTAGATCGAGAGAACCCTTACGATCACTTGACTGAGTTTGTTAACATTTGCAACACCATTAGGATTAGAGATTTCCCTCAAGAGTCTCTACGTCTATTTTTGTTCCCCTTTTCTTTAAAGGACAAAGCCAAGCACTGGCTTACGTTCCTGGAGCCCCCTAGGCCTGTGACTACTTGGGAGGAGCTTCAAAGGCTCTTCCTGGCCCGATACTATTCCATAGGCAAGACCTCCCAAATGCGCCATGGCATTACCCACTTTACCCAAAAAGAGGGGGAATCCTTTTATGAGTCTTGGGAGAGATTGAAAGAGTTGATTAGACTTTGCCCACACCATGATATCCCTAAGTGGCAAATAGTACAATCTTTTCTTAAAGGATTGAGAGAGAGGGATAGGCAATTAGTCCACTCAGCTTGTGGAGGGTCTGTTTTGAGAAAGAGTGACGATGAAGTTTGGGCGCTGTTTGAGACTATGAGTGAGGATTCCTACCATATGGAATCCATGGGTTTGTCTGAGAGAGAGAAAACCACACCAACACCATCCTCCTCTTCATCTAAGAAAGGAGGCATTTATGAGATTGAAACCACTTCTTCCAATCAAAACATTGAGGTGTTGTCCAAGAAACTAGACCAACTCATAGCTCTTCATGAGAAGTCTTCCAAGGCCATAGTCAATTCAGTGTCTGAATTTTGTTCCATATGCTCGGACCCTACCCATGATACTCTGTCTTGTCCCATGGCGGGGCAATACCCCGAATTCATTCAAGAACATGTTAATGCCGCCCAAGGGTATGTGCCATCTAGGAGTGACCCTTACTCAAACACTTACAACCCGGGATGGGCAAATCACCCAAACTTTCGTTGGGGTCAACAACAACCACCTAGGCCTCCAATCCAATCTTCTCAACCTATGAGACCCAATTACCAAGGACCTAATCAGGGCATGGTTGCACCTTATAGGCCTCCCCAACCTCAGAATCAATACCAATCTCAAGGCACTATGGTGCCTCATTCTCAACCATCTTACCATCCTCCTAGTCAACAAGTTGTCCAAGCACCACAATCCCAACAACTTCAAAGAACCCCGGGATTTGAAGAGCAAGTCTTAAGTGCTCTAAAAGCCATGGAAGCCAACAATCAATTGCTTCATTCTCATTCGCAATCCATTGCCAAGCTTGAGACCCAAGTGGGCCAAATAGCAGCTTCTTTGAACCGTAGGGAAGAGGGTAAGTTGCCTAGTCAACCTATTAAGAATCCCAAGGGAGCTTATGTGGCTGAGAGTTCTACCTCTCAAGAGCCGGTCAAGCATGAGGATGTGCAAGCCATTACAGTTCTTAGGAGTGGGAGAGTGGTGGATAATAGGATAGGAGAGGATGACATGGATGAGGATGGTTCACCTCCGGTTGTAGAGGTAGGGAGTGATGAGAGTAGCAAAAGAAAAGAGAGAAGCCCAGAAAAGGAAGTTGTTGAAGAGATAGAGAGGGATAACTTTCCTTCTAAGGTAGAAGACCCCGTGGCATCCTATGTGCCCAAAGCTCCTTTTCCTTCGGCGCTTGTGTCGCCTTCTAAAAAAGCCAAGAAAGGAGTTTCTGTTGATGATATGTTGGAGGTATTTAAACAAGTGCGAATCAATATTCCACTACTTGAGGCTATTAAACAAATCCCATCTTATGCCAAGTTTTTGAAGGATCTTTGCACCCATCAAAGGAGAGAGCGTGTCCATTTAGCTCAATCCTCTGCACTTGTTGACATAGCTAGTGCAGTCTGCCAATACCAAATCCCTGTTAAGAAGAGTGACCCTGGAACACCCACAATACCTTGTTTCCTAGGAGATCATTTTGTGGATAGAGCTTTGGTAGACTTTGGGGCTAGTGTGAACATTCTTCCATACTCGGTGTATGCGAAGATGGAATTAGGAGAGTTAAGGCCCACACCTACTGTTCTCCAGTTTGCTGATAGGTCCACCAAGGTACCTAGGGGGGTTCTACAAGATGTCCTTGTTAAGATTGAATCCTTTGTCTTCCCTGCCGACTTTATAGTCCTAGACATGGAGCCTGTGGACAGTAATAGACCCCAAATCCCTGTGATTATAGGTAGACCTTTGTTGGTGACCGCGAATGCAGTTCTTCACTGCAAATCTGGAATTATGGAGGTGTCTTTTGGCAATATGAAGGCCAAGTTGCAAGTTTATCATGCAGCTAACCATCCTCATCACTTTGAGGAATGTTCATTTGTGGATATTATTGATGAGCTAGTAGAAGAGTCCCTCCCATTCATCCTTACTGAGGACCCCTTAGAGGCATGCCTTGCCTACTTTGATATTGATAGCTTTGACATAGACTCATGCATCGAGGAAGTGAATCAAGTTCTAGAGTCATCCCAATCCATAGGTAGCCTAACTTGGAAACCTACACCCGAACCATTACCACCGTTGGCTAGTTCACCTATGCCTAGCTCGTTGGAGTCACCTCCGACACTTGAGCTCAAACCTTTGCCTTCCCATTTGAAGTACACATTCTTAGGGCCCAAAGAAACTCTCCCTGTCATTATTGCCTCTGATTTGAGTGATTTACAAGAGAGAGCCCTAATTGACACTTTAAAAAAGTATAGGGAAGCAATAGGTTGGTCGGTGGCGGATTTAAAAGGGATTGACCCATCCATTTGCATGCATCGTATTCACCTTGAAGAGGGGGTTAGGCCATCTAGAGAAGTCCAAAGAAAACTCAACCCTAACATGAAGGAAGTGGTGAAACAGGAAGTGCTTAAACTTTTGGATGCGGGTATCATATACCCCATCTCTGACAGTGAGTGGGTAGCTCCTACCCAAGTTGTCCCCAAAAAGTCTGGAATTACTGTAGTAGCCAATGATCAGGGTATTCTAGTCCCAACTAGAGCCACTACAGGATGGAGAGTTTGTGTTGATTATAGGAAGCTCAATTCTAAGACTAGAAAGGACCATTTCCCACTTCCTTACATTGATCAAATCCTAGAAAGGTTGGCGGGTAAAAGCTATTATTGTTTTCTTGATGGTTATTCTGGATATAACCAAATAGCTGTGTACCCCGAAGACCAAGAGAAGACCACCTTCACATGCCCTTTTGGCACTTTTGCCTTTAGACGTATGTCCTTCGGTTTGTGTAATGCGCCTAGTACATTCCAAAGATGTATGACGGCAATCTTTTCCGACATGATAGGTGAGTTTCTTGAGGTTTTCATGGACGACTTCTCTGTCTTTGGATCCACCTTTGATGAATGCCTTTCCCACCTTGACAAAGTGTTGAATAGGTGTTGTGAGAAAAACTTGGTGTTGAGTTGGGAGAAAAGCCATTTTATGGTTCAGGAAGGCATAGTCTTGGGGCATGTAATTTCTGAGAGGGGAATTGAAGTAGATAGGGCTAAGGTTGAATTGATAGCCAAACTACCTCCCCCAACCACTGTCAAACAAATCCGGTCATTCTTGGGGCATGCGGGTTTCTATAGAAGGTTCATTAAGGACTTTAGCAAGATTGCCAAACCCATGTGCAATTTACTGGCCAAGGATGCCCCATTTGTTTTTGATAAGGATTGTATGGAAGCTTTTGAAAAGCTGCGCTCTTCTTTGAGCACCGCCCCAATTATGCAAGCACCCAATTGGTCCCTTCCATTTGAGGTTATGTGTGATGCCTCTGACTATGCAATTGGGGCGGTTTTGGGGCAGAAACTAGGGAAAGACTCTCATGTTATCTATTATGCTAGTAAAACCCTCGTTGATGCCCAAATCAATTACACCACAACCGAGAAGGAACTCCTAGCAGTGGTCTTTGCATTTGATAAATTTAGATCATATCTTCTTGCATCTAAGGTCATTGTGTTTTCTGATCATGCTGCATTGAAATACCTTCTGTCCAAGAAAGAGACCAAACCTAGATTGATTAGGTGGATACTCTTGCTCCAAGAGTTTGATTATGAGATTAGGGACAAGAAGGGTTGTGAAAATGTTGTGGCGGACCATTTGTCTAGAATCATGGTTGACCCATCCTTGGACATTGTACCCATTAAGGATAAATTCCCCGATGAGCATATTTTGACCATTTCTGATCATCACTTGCCTTGGTATGCTCACATCATCAATTATCTCGTCACGGGACTCATCCCATCGGATTGGGATAAGAATAGGAAAAATCGTTTCTTTTCACAAATCAAATATTATTTTTGGGAAGATCCTATTCTTTTTAAATATTGTGCGGATCAAGTAATCCGTAGATGTGTCCCGGATCATGAGGTACGAGATATTTTGAGATTTTGCCATACCTTGGCATGTGGGGGTCATTTTAGTGGGAAGAAGACTGCGGCAAAAGTCTTGCAATGTGGGTTCTTTTGGCCTACAATCTTTAGGGATGCCTTAGAGTTTTGCAAGACTTGTGAAAATTGCCAAAAGATGGGGAATATTTCAAAAAGAGACATGATGCCCTTGAGCCCAATTCTGATAGTTGAAATCTTTGATGTGTGGGGCATCGACTTTATGGGCCCATTCCCAGTCTCCCATGGTTATGAATACATCCTTGTTGGGGTTGATTATGTGTCCAAGTGGGTGGAAGCAGTGGCCACTCGAACAAATGACCACAAGGTTGTGGTGAAATTTTTGCAAGAGAATATCTTTTCTAGATTCGGGTTTCCTAGGGCTATCATTAGTGATGGAGGCTCTCACTTCAATAATAGGCCTTTTGCGGCTTTAGTTGCCAAGTACTCCATCACTCACAAGGTTGCCACTCCCTACCACCCTCAAACTAGTGGCCAAGTGGAAGTGTCAAATAGGGAAATCAAGCACATTTTAGAGAAGACCGTTAGGCCCGACCGAAAAGATTGGTCATTGCGCTTAAATGATGCACTTTGGGCATATAGGACGGCTTACAAGACCCCTATTGGCATGTCCCCTTATAGACTCGTTTTTGGAAAGCCTTGTCATCTTCCCGTGGAATTGGAGCACAAAGCTCTATGGGCCATAAAGAAATTTAATTTTGAAATTGATGAAGCGGGCTTGCATCGAAAACTGCAACTTAGCGAGTTAGAAGAGATTCGCAATGATGCTTATGAGAATTCAAAAATTTATAAAGAAAAGATGAAGGAATTCCACGATAGTCACATCAACAGAAAATCTTTTGAACCCAATCAAAAGGTGTGGCTATTCAATTCTAAATTGCGTCTCTTTCCTGGCAAGCTAAGATCCCGATGGGATGGTCCTTATCTTGTGGTCAAGGTCCTACCCCATGGGGCGGTTGAGATCAAAAACCCGAAGACTGGGGCCCAATTCACGGTAAATGGTCAAAGGCTCAAGCCTTACATTGAGGGGGTTAGTGATGATACCATTCAGGATGGCCTTGTGGTGGAGATTATGTCCTTGGAGGACCCGATCTATGATTCCAATTAGTGGATTGCAAGACGTCTGGCTGAAGACGTAAAATTTAGCTCTTCTTGGGAGGAAACCCATGTGTTGGTTTATTTTGATTTCTTTGCTTTTGTTGTTTAGTTGTGCATAGTGAAGCCTTGGAGAGGGTGTTTCCTTAACATTGGGGACAATGTTCCATTTAAGTTGGGGGGGGAGCATTCATTCCATTCATGGCTATTTTTGCTTATTTTCTCATGATGTGTTGATAGTTTTATTGTGAAGATTCTTTTTGAAGCATGTTCATTGAAATGGCTAGTTGATTGAGTATGCATGTTTTGAGCCATGTTTTTCGAACTGTTGCATAATCCCTCTTTGAAAGCTAGTTTTGATGTCTTGAAATTGATCACTTACACGAGCTTTTATGAATTAATAATCTAGTTGATTGAGCTGAGTTAAATCCTATGATTAGTGGAGATTGAAACCTTATACTTGCTTTCGAGCCTTTCTTTTATTTTTGGGAGGATGTAATTACTCTATTCTTTTATTCAGCGTATTTGGTTTCTTGCTTTGTGCTCATGCTTGCAATTGTGTTGATTAGAATTTTCATGTTTGCATTGTGATTGATCAATTGAGAACAATTCTAGTCTTTTCGAAAAATGATTTTAGGCCTTCTTTCGTGTTTGTAGCCTTGTGTTTTTGTTGTGTTGTGTATCCTTAGCACCCATTGTTGAGCTTAAACACTTACCAATTCATTCAAGCCTAGGAAGCCTTTTTGGTGTGTTTGAGGTAAAGGGGGATTTATAGTCTTCAAAGCCATTTCTCTGTCCAGCAACCTACATCTATCGATAGCCACCTTGGTCTATCGA
>JAESVK010068773.1:0-12490 GCA_017140935.1 Hamamelis virginiana
TATGTGCTAAACACACCCTCCAACCTGTATCTTGCTAGTCCCTAGTAAGATTTGAACCAAAAAGAAGTAAGAACTAAGAGAAAAGAAACAAATAAATGCACAAAAGAGTTCGCTTTCAACATGCAAACATGAGCATACTACTTTAACTTGACATACAATGCAAGAAATTGAACTACTTATGCTTGTCCCTTTTCCATGTGTGTGAAATTATGCCAATAAGAGCTTCACCAAACCAATATCCATCAACAAGAACTAAAAACAATGATGTAAGAATGAGTGGAATGGAATAACGCGAAAGCATACACCATGAGACAAAAATAAGGCATTCATAACAAAAACTAACCATTCATAGATGCATAATGTTCATAAAGGAACAACCGACACTTTTAAAATCAAAAAGGACTTCTAAGCATGTAATGACCGTGGGTTTACACAAAGGGGCTTCAAAACAAAACGGGTGTTGGCTTTAACATGGCTTGGGTCACTACCCTGTGCCAACACCGCCCTATGCTACCCTAAACGAAATAAAACTAGACTTAGAAAAGTAAAAACACAACTGAACACAAACAACCTAACTACTAAAGAAAACACCCCCAACTACTCCTCCTCTGATTCCTCCTCATCACTGAAATCATCTTCATCCACACAATCATCAAGCTCATCGGAATCCCCCTCCAAGGTAGGAACTGGCGGCTCAACAGCAGATGGGTCACCTCTAAGCACAAGAACCTCTTTCTCCAACCTAGCCAGTCTATGGTCAATCTGCTTCTGCTTCCCCAGAATGCATTTGAACCATCCCTTGATTCGGCGCTCCATTCTCTTGAGTGGAGATGTACTTGCAGGCTTAGGTGCTGACGACGAGGACGGCCCTTCAGAAACTGACTGGGATTGAGCTGGCCTGGGCTTCACTGAAGCAGCTATACTCCTTGCCTCGGTTACATTGTTGATGGGACCAAAGTGAGGAAGTGTCATTTTGCTCTTTGGAGGCAGCTTAATTCCTTCAGCTTTCACAATCTGAGTGATCAAGCAAGGATGAGGCATGTAGGTCGACTTGCTTGCGAAGTTCACAAAGTCTCTCATTACTGCCCAAATCACCGCTGCGAAGTCAATTCGCCGCCCATTCATCACTTCAAAAAGAAACTTGATCTCATCGACTCTTGGTACTTTCTCTTTTCCTTTTGGGTCAATGCGACAGTGGATGATTTTGTTCATTAATGCATACTCGGGCTTTAGCTTCCCAGGGGTGAACTGACTCTTATTGAATGAAATCATTGGCACAGGGTTTGAGCACATAGCTCGAGCGAAGGATGCCCCATCGAAAGGTGTCAAAGGGCGGAATGGATAAGGGACTCCATCCGCATGAGAAGGTCGAGGATATCCCAAGGCCGTAGCAATGACTGTAGTGTTCACAAGAAAGGACTTCCCACCTACAGTAGTCTTCATGTGATATTCCATTTCCGAATGTACTCTCAGATTCGAGTAAAACTCTCTTACTACGGATGGGTGATAGCCCTCCACAGGCCTACACAGGAAGCCCAAGTGTTGGGTATCTATAGCACCTCGAATGGGATGGGTGTGGATAAAGGTTGAAGCTTCCACTGTCCTTTCACAAATGAAACCTCTTTTTGCAAGTGACTGAACCCATTCATCCTCTTCCCCTTCTTCCCCACCTTCATCAAACATGGCCTCAATGTCATCATCCTCGCTCTCTTCACTTTCACTCTCATGCCTCTTTCCCCTTCCCTTCTTCACAGGTTGAGAAGAGCTTGCCTTTCTCTTTTTGACTGCCTGCTCCACAGAAGAGCCTGAGGCTTTCCCTCCTTTCGGTGTCTTGGTCCTAGCCATGAGCGTCACAACTAGACCAAAAACACAAAGTAGCACTAGCATGGCTACTACACAGTCCCACATGCCCATTTCAATAAACATCGAACACCCCCTCTTGGCATCGCACAGCATTTTCCTTCCCACAATCTCCATAATCACACAAATCACAACCAACAATACTATAATCCCCAAAAACAATAACAAACTTCACCCAAACACAAATCACCAAATGTAGAATAAAAACCTAACTTGCTTGCAACTTCACAAATTTGAAACACTTACCCACAATGCAAGATAATGCTTCACAACACCCAAAGAAGTCCACTACCGCCACTCTAGTGCGTACCCGCCTTCAATCGATGGAAAGAGTGTGTAAAATGGTGGATTTTCAAGTTTAGGGTTAGGGTTTTTGCGATATGAGATGGGAATGGGGTGATGTATGGTGAAAAAGTGGGGAAATTAGGGTTTTGATGGTGGATTTGGTGAGGAATGGTAAAAATCTCTCCAAAGTGATGGAGGATGCTTGGGAGGGGTTGAAAATGAGAGAAAAGGTGAGAAAAGTGGGTGAAAAAGGGTTGAAGTGGGGTTGAATGTCGGGCTAGGG
Source organism: Hamamelis virginiana (assembly GCA_017140935.1). NCBI lineage: Eukaryota > Viridiplantae > Streptophyta > Magnoliopsida > Saxifragales > Hamamelidaceae > Hamamelis > Hamamelis virginiana. The sequence goes on from JAESVK010068773.1 coordinate 2,429, forward strand.
CTTTAAAAGCTCGAAATTTTCAAAAAGCAGCAGGTGGTACCGGTCCCACTTAAAGTGGTACCGGTCCCATTCACTTCTGTAAGAGGGGTACCGGTCCCACTTTGAGGGGTACCGGTCCCAAATTGCTGAAAAGCCCAAATTTGCCTGTTTTTGCAATTTTTCACTTTTGTAGGCCACCAAACCTTGTTCCAATTAGTTTTCAACCACCACCAACTTAAAACACCGGGGAAAAAGTACCACGGCATGCTAACACGGCTCCGCCTTCCAAAATTACCCTAGGGTTCCTAAGCTTTGAACGAATTGGCACTCTTGGCTCAAATTAGGGTTCGAAATGGAAACTTTCAAGGAATTGAGGTTCAAAGGAGCAATGATGGCCTAAAATCATCTTTCAAAGTTGTATGATTGTTCCAAAATGAATATGATACATATAAATGAAAGTTCATGCGAAAATGCGATCCTTGAAGCTCAAATCAAGCGAAAATGTGCTTGAATCAAAAATCATGACTTGCAAGACTAACAATACCAAATGTATTCGATATGAGCATAACTTGATGCGAGTCACAATGTGGAAAACATGAATAGATGGATGGAATGACAAAATGTTCAAGTGATGTGCTATAAGTTTTAGTTCCACTCCATTGGCGTGCATGTGCGATAGGAAAGTTTACGTACATAATGCAAGTTCAATAGGAAGCATAGCATATAAGTCTCAAGTTTTATTCTCATGTAAGCTCAAAAATCGAAAAATTTTGCATCAAAAGTATTTGCTATGATTCATGCTATGCATACTACTCTATATTCAAAAAGAAGCTACCTATTGTGTGAGAATGATCATGAAAAATGAACACAAGTGAACCTCCCCCCCCTACTTAAGAATGAGCATTGTCCTCAATGCATGAAAAGATAAGCATTTAAAGACAAAAATGGGAAGAGGCTACAAAAGCACTTGTAAATCATTTACACTACAGTAAATCTGCACAAAGGTTAGAGTATCCACAATTTTCAAAAGAAAACAACTAAACAAAGGTAAAAAGAGCTATATACACATAATCACAAAAGAAGTTACTCTGATGGGGCCTCGCAATAGACTGGGTCTACAAGCTCCTCTTCCACAGTCTCATGCGAAAAGTTCTCCAAAAATGGCTTGAGGCGTTGTCCATTTACTTTGAAAATGTTGCCATTCTTGGGATTCTCAATCTCCACCGCCCCGTGAGGGAATACGGACTTGACAATAAATGGTCCCACCCATCGGGACCTCAACTTGCCAGGAAAAAGGTGCAGCCTAGAGTTGTACAACAGGACCTTTTGATTTGGCTCGAAAGACTTACGAGCGATGTTCTTGTCATGAAATGCTTTCATCTTGTCCTTGTACACCCTAGCACTTTCATAGGCGTCTTGCCTAATTTCTTCGAGCTCACTTAGCTGGAGCTTCCTCTGCTGACCTGCGGCATCAAGATTAAAATTCAAGTGTTTAATAGCCCAATATGCCCTATGTTCCATCTCCACTGGCAAGTGGCACGCCTTTCCATACACTATGCGATAGGGAGACATGCCTAACACTGTTTTAAAGGCCGTGCGATACGCCCATAAGGCATCAGTCAACCTAAGTGACCAATCTTTCCTATTGGGGTTCACAGTCTTCTCTAGGATGTGCTTGATCTCCCTATTGGCCAATTCAGCTTGGCCATTGGTCTGTGGGTGGTAGGCGGTTGACACTTTATGGGTTACCCCATATTTTTTCATTAAGGTCTCAAAGGGACGATTGCAAAAATGCGAACCGCCGTCACTAATGATCGCCTTAGGTACCCCAAATCTAGACATGACGTTCTCTTTCAAGAATTTCAAAACTACTTTATGGTCATTGGTCTTAGATGGGATAGCCTCAACCCACTTGGACACATAGTCCACTGCCAGTAAGATGTACAGGTTACCAAAGGAGGATGGGAAAGGTCCCATAAAGTCGATGCCCCAACAATCGAAAATCTCTATAACTATGATGGGTGTGAGGGGCATCATGTGTCTCCTAGTAACTCCCCCTAATTGTTGGCAACGCTCACAGGTCTTGCAAAACTCAAAAGAGTCTTTGAACAAGGAAGGCCAATAGAAACCGCATTGTAAGATTTTGGCGGCTGTCTTCCTAGCAGAGAAATGACCCCCACATGCCTCACTATGACAAAATGACATGATGCTCGGTATTTCAATATCCGGCACACATCTTCTCAATATTTGGTCAGGGCAATATTTAAAGAGGTAAGGGTCATCAAAGTAGTACTTTTGCACCTCTCTCAAAAATTTCTTCCTATCCTGGGCATTCCAATGGGTAGGAATCTGTTCAGTCACAAGATAGTTCACTAAATCCGCAAACCAAGGGCATTGGGAAAGAGCAAACAGTTGCTCATCAGGGAAGGTCTCAGATATGGGAAGGGTGTTAGCAGAATCATCAAAGGAGATCCTAGACAAGTGGTCGGCGACAACATTCTCAACTCCCTTTTTATCTTTGATTGTTAAATTGAATTCTTGGAGGAGTAGAATCCACCTAATTAGTCTTTGCTTGGCATCTTGTTTTGTCAAAAGATATTTTAATGCCGCATGATCCGTAAAGACTAGAATGGGTGAACCTAGGATGTACGACCGAAACTTGTCTAAGGCAAAAACCACCGCTAGCAACTCTTTTTCAGTAGTTGTATAGTTTCTTTGGGCATCATTCATTGTTCTACTAGCGTAGTAAATGACATGTGGTTTTTTATCCACCCTTTGACCTAACACCGCTCCTATGGCAAAATCACTGGCGTCACACATGATTTCAAAAGGTAAATTCCAGTCGGGTGTTTGCATGATAGGAGGTGAAGTTAGCATTTCTTTCAATTTACAAAAAGCGACCTCACAATCATGCCCCCACTCAAAAGGAACGTCTTTGCCCAAGAGATTACACAAGGGTCGCGCAATCCCGCTAAATCCCCTAATGAACCTCCTATAAAAGCCAGCATGTCCTAGGAATGATCTCACATCTTTTACAGTCTTAGGAGAGGGAAGTTTGGCAATTAGTTCAATCTTGGCCTTATCAACCTCTATTCCCCTAGACGACACAATATGTCCTAGGACTATTCCCTGTGTCACCATGAAATGACACTTCTCCCAATTCAGCACAAGGTTTTTCTCCTCACATCTTTCTAGAACCTTAGATAGGTTCTCCAAGCAACTATCAAAAGAGTCCCCAAAGACTGAGAAGTCATCCATGAAAACTTCAACAATCTTTTCCACCATGTCACTAAACAACCCTGTCATGCATCTCTGGAAGGTACCAGGCGCATTACACAAACCAAAAGGCATTTTCCTAAAGGCAAATGTCCCAAAGGGACATGTGAAAGTAGTCTTCTCTTGATCCTCTAAGGAAACCTCTATTTGGTTGTACCCCGAATATCCGTCTAGAAAACAATAGAAGGCATGTCCCGCTACTCTCTCTAGGATTTGGTCAATGAAGGGTAAGGGGAAGTGGTCTTTCCTAGTGGATGAATTTAGCTTCCTATAGTCAATGCACACTCGCCACCCCGTGGTGACTCGTGTGGGAATCAATTCACCTCCTTCACTCTCTACAACAGTAATACCCGACTTCTTGGGCACCACTTGTATAGGACTTACCCACTTACTATCCGCTATAGGATAGATTATCCCCACATCCAACAACTTCAGAACTTCCTTTCGCACAACCTCCTTCATTATGGGATTCAATCTTCTTTGAGGTTGGCGGGAAGGTTTGACATCATCCTCGAGATAAATTCTATGAGTGCAAAGAGAGGGACTAATTCCCTTGAGGTCGGCAATGGACCAACCTATGGCACTTTTGTGGTCTCTAAGCACTTCCAACAATTTACGCTCTTGGTCAATCTCCAAGTGAGAAGAAATGACCACGGGATAGGTCTCATTGTCACCTAGATACACATATTTCAAATCAGAGGGCAAGGGTTTCAACTCTAACTCCGGTGGTTGGACACTAGATGGGACAAGACTTTTCTCAATGGGTGGCAATGCTTCGAAGCGAGGCACCCACCCATTCACTTCCATAACTTCCTCTTCATTGAGCATGGAGTATAGAAACTCCATCTCATCACTCACCTCCACATCATCAACAATCTCACTCACCAAACAAGACTGTAAGGGATCATCATGGGCGGAAAGATCCCATTGGTGCTGCACTAAGGTATCTATCCTACTCACCTCATGCACCTCATCCTCCATATCTTCCCCCACTTCCCTTATCAAGTTGAAAATATTCAAGTTCACAGTCATGTTTCCAAAGGTAAGGGTCATCAACCCACTCCTACACTGAATCAACGCATCAGCTGTGGCCAAGAAAGGCCTACCTAGAATCACAGGGAATTGACTCCCTTGATCTACTACAGGGTGGGTCTCTAACACCACAAAATCCACAGGGAAATAGAATTTATCTACTTGCACAAGCACATCTTTCACTACTCCCCTAGGTATCTTAACACTCCTGTCAGCTAGCTGAAGTTTGATCCCGGTCGACTCTAGTTCTCCCAACCCCAACTCCACATAAACAGAATATGGCAACAAATTGACACTTGCCCCCAAATCTACTAAAGCTCTACCCACTTTGGAACTTCCTATTGTTATTTCTATGGTAGGGGTCCCGGGGTCTTTGTATTTACGGGGCAAAGTGTTTTGCAAGAGGGATGTGGATTGCTCGGTCATGAAAACTTCCTTATGCACACCCAAATTCCTTTTTACCGTACACAAGTCTTTCAAGAATTTTGCATACGAGGGCACCTGTTTAATAGCATCCAACAAAGGTATGTTGACTTTTACCTGTTTGAACAATTCAAAGATTTCCGCATGATTGGTCAATTTCTTAGGTGCCCTAAGTCTTTGAGGAAAAGGGGCGGCAGGAATGAATTTAGCCCTCTCTTGGCTAGAACCAATATCAACACCATTTTGTTTGGGAATGCTAGGCTCATTTTCAATTTCTTTCTCATCCCCCTTAGATTCCTTTTGTAAATTTTTAGAAACTTCTTTGTTGGAATCTTTGGGTGGAATGGTTTTGTCAATGATCTTTCCACTTCGAAGAGTGGTGATGGCCTTAGCATGTTCATGATTCCCTTCATTGGAATTTGAGGATCCAATGCTATGTTGACCTTGTGGATTTTGCACGGGTTGAGAGGGAAACTTTCCCTTCTCTTGTTGAAGTGCACCCAAGGTGGTGGTCAACTTAGTCAATTGGGTTCTCATATCCCCTATGGCTTGATTGGTTTGAGCTTGACCTTGCACAAGTTGTGCAATCACATCATCATAGTTCCTCTTGTGGGGTGGTAGGTATGAGTTGACCGGTGGTGGACCAAAATTTTGGTTAGGGTTTGATGGAAACCCTTGACCTTGGTAGTTGGGACCTTGACCTTGATTGTGAAAACCTTGGTTTTGAAAATTTTGATTTTGGAAATTTTGATTTGGAAAACCTTGGTTATTTTGAAAAGGATTTGGATTTGGGTTGCTTTGGCTTGAGGAAGCATTTCCTCCATCACTCTTCCAACTAAAATTTGGGTGTTTACTCCACCCCGGATTATAAGTTTCAGAAAATGGAGAGTTGAAGGGCTTCCTTTGGTAGTTGAGAGCATTAGCTTGCTCAATTTGAATGGCTCCTTTAACTTGGGGAAGGTTAGGGCAATCTTGGGTGGAATGAGTGGGGTCATCGCAAATTATGCACAAGTCCTCCATCCTAGGTCCCGTAGGTGCCGTAGGCACTTTGGGTATGGTGCTCACCTCACTCACTTTTTGGAGCTCTATGGCCTCTAACTTCCTAGTCAAGCTAGCTATTTTGGCTTGGAGGTCATCATTATCCTTCACATGATGTTTTCCTCCTCCAACGGGCACACTTTGCACTCTAGCGGCATCAAGAGAGGAATTTGTTTCCCAATTCCGGGCGTTCTCCGCTATTGAATCAAAACACTGTATGGCCTCTTCAGGGCTCTTCTCATAAAACTGTCCCCCACTCATCATTTGGATATATTGTTTGTTTTCCAAAGAAAGACCTTGATGAAAATAGCCAATGATTTGGCCTATATCCAAACCATGATGAGGAATAGCATTAAGAAGCTCTTTGTATCTTTCCCATACAGTTGCAAAGGATTCGCCCGGTTTTTCAGAAAAGTTTTGGATTGCTCTCAATAGTGCATTGGTGCGCCCCGGAGGGAAAAATTTATCTAGGAATATGCGTTGCATATCACTCCAAGTGTGGATGGAATTAGGGGTTAGAGAATGAAACCATATTTTCGCTTTGTCCTTAAGAGAGAAAGGAAATAAAACCAAGCATATGATATGTATAGGCGATCCTGTAGAAAGAAACGCGCTACACACATCCTCAAAGTCTCTCATGTATGTATAGGGATTCTCAGAATCGAACCCTCTATATTCAGGGAGAAGACGAATCATCTCCGGTCTCATGGGAAAGTTATGGGCCTCTTGAGGTAGGCAAATACATGAGGGTGTAGTGGTTCTTGTAGGTCTCAAAATCTCCCTAAGAGTCCTTCCTAAATTAGCCAAAGGGACAGGGGGCTCTCTATGAGGTTGAGCATGGGGATTAGGATTCCCCCTTCCCACCGCCGGGGTTGCCGGCGGAACAACACCATCTCCTTGCAGCGGAGTGTCATAAGGTCTTTGAGGGTTGTGGTGCAACCCTTGGTCATTTGGATTAAATGGAATTTGTTGATTTTCAGTATGCTCCATTGAAGGAGTGGAGGGTAAGTGAAATAGTGGTCTTGCAATTGGATTACTAGGAGCTTGTTGAGGTGTGATTCTTACAAGTCGGTTTTGCTCATCCCGAGCCCACGCCGACATGCACTAATTCCACCTCAACCAAAATGATATTTACAAGAGTTATATACACAAAGAATTTTTGCATAAAGTAAAAGAGGTGAGAAAACTTACCGGATTTGCAATGTCATTGCAAATTACCACTAGTTCTCTCTCGAATCAACTAGAACGCTCGCCACTCCCCGGCAACGGCGCCAATTGCTTGAACGTAAATTGAAGTGTTGTGCGCATGAGATTCCCAAGCGTAGGAGTCTTATGATCGTCTAGCAATAAAACTAGGAGTACCTAGGTCATTTCCACAGGGAGTGGAATAGGTTCTAGTGATTCTTATGTTATGCTACCCAATGAATGTAAAAACACAAGTAAATATGGGGTTTGGTTGATTGTGATTTTTGTGCCAAATTAATGGCGAGGATTTGATTTGTAAACTTGTAAATGAGAGAAAGGATGGGTTCTATGGATTCGTTCCTTCCTAACCTAGGCTTAGTGGTTTCTCACACATACACATTCAAATGGTCCATGTGACATATGGCTTTGAATGGAAAGATTTTAACAATAAAAGCTCAAGAACATAGAACAAATGATGGAATGCAACTCACTACTCATCTTGATGTTTTAGCATACACATGGAGATCATATGTGCTCATCACCAATATACAACCTCTCACAAGTCGTATTTTGGTCATGAATATGATTGTACCCCAATCATACCATTCAACTATGGTATTTCTAGGTTCTCTTATATATATAATTGTTTAATAAATAGTGTTTTATATGTATATCTGTACATTTTGGTTTAAAACTCTGTTTCAAGAAATATGTGCAGATTACATTGAATAAAGTCGTTACCAATGAAGCCCTGAAAAGCATCTCAAATCAAAAAGAATGTCCGATAAAGATTCACAGCAGTCGGGGGAAGTATCAAAAAGATCAAACGTGGAAATCTGAAAGAAAGTCAAACTTTTGACTCTGGCTATCGATAGCCAAGGTTCGCTATCGATAGCACTTCTATCGATAGCGAACCTTCGCTATCGATAGACACTGTCGGCTGTTGGCTGCGAGCTTTGAAGATATATGTGACAATTGAGATATTTTGGGATTTTTTGGGATATTTAGCATTTTTTATTATTTTCCTTCTATAAATAGAAGTGTTCTTGTAACTAGAAAAGGATTCATGACTAGTGCTCTGAATCATGGTACAGAATTTAAGTTATGAATTGGTTCAAGACTCTTGTTCTAAATCATGTTCATGATTTAAGCTCTGAATCATTAGTCTGCTTTGTTTTAATTCAAATTACAGTTTATTTTCGCATTTAATTCAGTAATTTCCAATTTCAGCAATTTCCAATTAAGTCTTTAATTTCAGCAATTTCCAATTCTGTTATTTTCCTTTTTATGCATGGCTCAGTTCTCACTTGAGAACTGTTCTATCCGATTAAGTCTTTAAATTCAGTCAATTCCAATTCTGTTATTTTCTTTATTTACTTTAGTCCTTTCTTTTCTTTATTTATTCAGTCATTTAATTACCGCTTTTATTTTATTTTTCCATCCCATGACCCCCATTAGCTTGCCTGGATAAAGGATATTATCCTCCAGTGATGTGTAGCTAATACTCCAAGCTTGGGTGAGGATGAAGTTGGATTCATTTTACAATCCTATTTTATAAACATCCCTCTATTTGTATTATGTGATTGCATAGTTGTGAAGGTTCTACCGCACGCTATTGCCAAATATAATATCATATAATTGTACATCTGTGATTGCAATTATATAATTATGCAATGGTTCTTATTGGTATGAATACAAACCAACATGCTTTATTCCTTATTTAAGGTGGATAGTGACATTCCATTCTTTTCTGGAATAAACTTGTCGGTCCTGTATTCATAATCTTTTTGGGACTTCCTTCTTGTAGTTGGAAGAACCACCATACATAATTACTATAGTGAGGATTTTATAAACATAAATTGTTTAATTGATATTCAATGGACTTTTTACCCAAGTTCCGCTCAATCCACCAACTTAATTGCATTTTTTACTAAGCTTTATTTAATTACCGCGTTTTCACTTCGACCCAATCGGAGCATTTTCCACCAACCAATTTAATTGACAATATTTTTTCCGCTTAAATTAATTCTAAAAGCTCTTTTTAATATAATCCTGCATTTCCCAGTGGTTCGACACCCGTGCTCACTAGTCACAATCGAATTGAGATTAATTGTCACGCGGTTTATAAATTATTAATTCTGATCACTGACGGGGAATAATCTCCCTCGTCGTACAAGTGTATCAGAATATGACTCCATATGGGTTCAAAAGGAAGTGAGAGTAGAGGAAGCTAGCATTCCATTAACTTTAAAGCATTTGAGTTGAGAAACCACCATTACCTTAGGTTTTGGAGAGGAACTTCACCAAAGAACCCTCCTTAAATGCTTAGCTAGCCATAATGGAGAAGAAAACAACCATACACAACCATAAAAGCTGAAAATGAGTAAATGCTTGCAATAAATGAACCAAAAACAAGAGTAGCTTACAACTTTGTGATGAAAATGGAAAATAACAACCTAAACTAGAGATTACAAGGCAAGGTTAACAAGATTAAACAACAAACTAAGTTACACTAAGCTAGAAATCCAAGAACATAAGCTAAACTAAGCTAAAACCCACAAAAACTATGCTAACCCTAGAAAACTAAGCTAAGAACAAGAGAGAATGACCCCCATCAGCTGCCAAAGTGCTTTAAATACCCCCCCCATAAGGGCATCAGACATGGGGATGAATGGACGAGAATACCCATGAGTTTAGAAGGTTTTACAAAATACCCGGGTGATTTCCCGAACATTGGGACCGGTACCCCCCAAGGTGGGACCGGTACCATTCAGTTCTGCATAAGTGGGACCGGTACCCCCCAATGTGGGACCGGTACCCCTTGCTGGAATTTGCCTGTTTTGCCCTGTTTTGACTTCCAAGGTCCCTCGCTTCGTCCTCGCTTGCCCCGAATGATCGCATGAGCTTGAAAACCTTCTCCAAAGGTACTTGATCCTTCAATGCCATGGAAATGAGCGAGTGACTTGCTTGGGCGAGGTTTTGACGGGGAACGCTCCATAAATGCACACCATGGTCATGAGAATGTGCTTGCAAGCTGTGGTCAGTGGATGAAAACCTTCGGCATTCATCGAATACCTTCAAAAGAATGGAATTAGCACCATGCAACCTGCACGTGCTCAAAAACAATGA
>JAESVK010068776.1:0-21484 GCA_017140935.1 Hamamelis virginiana
CCATAAAGCTAACAATCTCCCCCTTTTTGTTGATGACAAACATTGAGCACAATTTGCATATAGAACAAATAAATCAAACAAAGATTTGTGGCTCCCCCTAACAATATGCATATAAAGATACTAAAGATTATCATTTAAAGCATATGCATATTTTAGGTAAAACAAATCCATGATGCAATAATAAATTCATTATACAAGATATAAAGAACATCATGAATTTTACCACAATTCATGCTTACAAATTTACACAATATGCAAATCAAATAGAATAACAAGACAATGATTGTTATCATCAAAATCAACCAACAAGGGTGGAAGCCATAAGGCTAACAATCTCCCCCTTTTTGTTGATGACAATCATTGGGTAAAATATTGCATATGAAAGTGAATATATCAATTAAGGATTTGTAGCTCCCCCTATCAATATGCATAAATAAAAGGATAACTATAATATTTAAGTATGAGCATATTGTAGGTATCAAATCCATATATGATTCATATTCATTTCATCATGCATATTTTACCAATATTATGCATAACAAATAATATCAAATATTATATCAAAGATTATGCATATTTCCCCCCCTTTGGCATTAAAAAAAAGATACCAATTAGAGGCAACAAAGAAGAGAACAAAAGTTTAAGAAATAAGTCATTATCTCCCCCAAAAAGAATACATGGTTTTGAAAATATGATTTTTCTTCTTTTCACACAAAGAAATACCAATTTAGAAGAAACAAAAAGATGCTAATTGATGAAGATACCAATTAATACCAATTGTTGATTAACATATGCAATAAGCAAAGATAATAACATTAAAAAGATACCAATTTAATAAACTCAAAATGTCCAAGCTTAAGGAGGTTTTTAAATATCAAGTTTAATTAACATTGATTAAACCAATCAAGAAGAGTCAAGTTTTAAGCAACAAGACATCCAACTAGATAATGGTTTAAACAAGAATGTACCAATTATTTCAAATAATATTCAATCAAAATATTATCTTTAGCAATAAAAAAAGATAATCATTTTAGAATAATCAAGAGTTTTTTTTTTTTTTTTAAATGTCATTGCTAAGACAATGCTTTATTTGAAAATAAATCTCTCCTTTTGCAACAAGATATTTTTAAAAGATTTAACTTCAAAAATCAATCATTCATACATAGCAAGAGATTAGGCAAATGTATATCATCAATAAACATCAATACATCATATTGATAGACAAACAATACATTTATGACATTGTAGACATCCATTTTTGACCACGAGTATGATCATGAATGGTTGCCTGTGATTAGAGGTAAAATAGGGTGTTAAAACCCTAAGTTGCCAGTTTTACCCTTGTAGGTAGTTAGTTAGAGGTCATTATCGCATGTAGGTTTTTAGGTTAGATCGAGTCGGTTCTTTTTGTATTTAGTTTTTAGAGAGTCTAGGAACATCCCTGCAAAATTTCATGGCAATCCAAGCCAGGCTTGATAGAAAATAAGGCCTTTTGTGACTGAAGGACAATGCTGTCATTTGAATCACAAAAGCCCTGAATGACTGTCAATCTTGTCTCAAATGGTCTCGAGGCTTTGGCATAGATATTTAAATTATGTTTGGTAGCTAAGTTGATCATTGGCAAGGTCTGTGGAGCTTTCTGGCTCATGATTGGCTCTTAAGGCTCAAAAGACCCTTTCAAGCCCAGATTAGGGTTTCGACCGGAAGTGACTGGGATTCGATATTTTTATCAAACCAAAGCCTTCAAAGGCTTCAAAACACTTTCCTAAAACATTTTAAAAATTGTTTCAAGAAGAAGAAATGATTTCGAAAGCAATCGGTTAGCAAATTTCAAAACCCTAATTTAGGCCCGGTAGGCCTTAAACAGCTAATCGGTCGACTTTTCCCTAAACCTTTGACCTTGGTCAATGAATTTTCACTTCAAACACTTCTTAAAACATGTAAAATCGAATCACGATCGTTTCGGCGCTTGAATCGTCAAATTTGGACTTAAAATGGGCCCGAAAAGCCGAAAAAAACCCAAACCGGGTCGAAACAGGCTGAGACAGGCCCACATAGGGCATTTTTGGAGATGGGGGATCGATGGCCGTCCACCTAGGGACGGCCAACCGTCCATGAGGGATGGCCAACCATCCTAGAGTGGATGGTCGTTGACCATTTTGCCCAATAACTACTCTTCTTCAGTGGTTTTTCTGCCCGGGACTCTTCCAAGCCCTACCATGTGTCCAGTTCGGCCATAGGGACTTTTGGATGAGTATGAACACCTTGGAAGGCTGGTTTTGAGCCCTTGGATCACTTCTAAGAGATTCAAACTCAGCCATTGATCAAACACATGCCTCCCTATAAATAAAGGGCCCTGAAATCAGTTTTAACACACAAAAGAAGCTTTAGAGAGCTAGCTTGGAGAGTAGAGGCTTGAGCAATTGCATAAGCTTCCCCCATAGCACTCTAGCTTAATTTTTAAAGTCCTTGAGGTCCTGGGAGTCCTTGAAGCTTGAGGAAAAGGCTTGGAGCTTGAGGAGAAGGCTTGGAGAAAAGAGGCAGAGGTTAGTAGTTTTCTTCTTCTTCTTCTTCTTCTTCTTCTTTAATCATGCTAGGTTAGGCTTGTATTTCCTTAGTATGCATAGGATTTAGTTCATTTTTAGTATGCATAGGATATAGTTTATTATTAGCATACATAGTTTCCATATTTCTTTAGTATGCATGATAGGCTAGTTTATTTTAATATATATGCATATTTCTCTTCTTCTATTCTGCTTTAGTCATACCATGTTAGGATTAGTTATTAGGATCATTCATGTTTAAGTCTTTTAAGTTAGTAATCAAGTTAGGTTAGTTTATACAAAATAAATCACATGCTAGCATTTTTAGGATGGATTTATGTTGTTCATATTAGGTTGTTAGTCTATTCAAATTATTCTCATCATAGTTCCTTTTTTTTTATCACTTGGAATGTTTGATTGATATATAAAATATGTTCGAGGGAGCATGCAAAGGTGAGTCCCTTCCCTTGTGATTAAAATGCTATGATGATAGTTTAGTATGCATATTAGGTTGCATTTAGCACACTTTTTTATAATTTTTTATTCATTGTTTTAGGGTTTTAAATACACTTTTTGATTACTTTCAAATCTGTCCATGGATTTAAAGTGACCTAAAAATGCATTAAAACTCTTTTTCTTAGGCTTAAATCAACTTAGAAACATGCCTAGGTTCCCATAGCTAACTTAGATTGCATTTAGGCCATTTTCATGCATTATTTACATTCTTTTGTGCATTTTTTACCTATTTTCCAGAAATTCCAGCATGCATTATTTTGATATTTAGGGGTGCTTAGATGACTTTAGGTACAGTTAGGGACTCTTAGGTTGAGGAAGCCACTTGGCTTCACCTAGGACTCCCATTTGTTGTAAAAATTACATCTAAAAAAGGGTTTTTGGCTTGTTTAAGAGTCTATTTTTGAGAGTTTTCAAATGAAAATAAAAGAAGTTATTTTGGGATGAAACTCCCATCTTGAAAGATGAAACATTTCAAACAAACACCAACTCTCGAAGATAGAGTCTTAGATAAGGTAGAACGCCTTCAAAGATATAGTTCATTACAATAGGAGAGTCCTAGGGTAATCGAACTACGTGGACTTTAATCTTTGTCAAGCAATTGATAAGGTACGTAGGCAGTCAATAGGGCGCAAGTCCAATCTTAGGTTGACTCTAGTCTCCTAAGATCTTTAGGATTGTGTATACTTTCATACTATATATTATTATTATTATATATTAATATTCATATTTTGTGGTTGATTAGATATACTAGGATTATTTTGAAAAGATTTTGATAAAGCCCAAATCTAATTAGGAGACCTTTAATTAGGGCGAGGTGGGTGCCTACAAGGAGTTCCTTGAAACCTTCCCACTTCGTAACCTAGCCTCGGAATCCAACTTTGATTCAAAGACCATGCTTTTCCAAAATATGGGGTCAGTGTTTTATTGAAAATAAAACTCTTTTTTTTTTTGTGGTTTCCTTGTTCCCTAAAAATAAGGTGGCGACTCCTAGTTTTTACAAACTCTTATCCTTTTTCAAAAACCCTATCTTGAGTGGATAATAAAAAAGGATAAACGTGGATAATAGAGAAGGATAAATCGAGACGGATAAACATTATCCACAATCCACTCAAGAACACCCCCAAAGTGAACGAGAGGTCTCCCGATCTAGGTTGGCTGGTTCACAGACATTTGCTTCGAATCATCATGCTAATACAAATGTAAGACAAAAATAATCATCCAAAAGTCATGTTGAGCAACAAATAAATTAATGAAAGATGTTATGGCTCCTAAATCATTACACAATAACTCTCTTTATTTTTGCAAACAAAGAATAGCAAGTTTCAAGCATATGACTTATCAATGTAAGCACATGACATAGAAGGATTTATGAACAATAATTTAAAAAGAAATTCTTACAAATTACAAACCAAAGTTGATACCAAATGTTAATGTTCAATTCCTTCATCTTTGAAGAGTTGATGGTGGATTTCCTTGGTTAGTGATCTTCATCACCTCATGATTGGAATATTGAATATCCTCTATCATCAATGATTGAGTGCAAGACTTCATCAACTCTTTGCTACACAAAGATGGGTTCTTTCTTCATCTATGCACACAAACATTTCTCATCCAAAGTGTCAATAAACATTAGGATAATCATCATGAATAGATATATGCTCAAAATGTCATAAAGAGAGATCATATAATGATAAATAGGAGATATCAACAAACACAATTCATTACAAGGTAGTTTAATGTCATTTTCAGACTCATGGTAGTTTATAGTCATTTCGGACTATGGAATCAAACACTATGTGAGATAGGATGATCCTTCCTAACCCATATAGTTTTCACCTTTGGTTGCTCCAAGGCAACCTTAGGAGGCAAATACCTATTCCAATTTCCATGACTAATATAAGGTCCATAATCATATGGGGTCCTTCTATAGTCTCTTAAGAGGTGATAGCAATTCGGTCTAATATGACCCTTTTTGCCACAATGATGGCATGTGGGAATAAATCTAGGAGTGTGATGTGTGTGTATAGGTTCATGCACAATTTTCCTACCTATGTTCTTCAAGCCATATCGTCGACTCTTATCTGCAAAAGTCTTGGCTTTAGGCTTTGGGCATTTAGGACGAATGTGTCTCTTACCACCACAATTATGGCAAGTAGGAATATGCTTGGGTCTTGCCTTAATAACATGAGGTAGCTCTTTTGGTTTTGAAGTATGAGCTATTTTTGAAATAAATTTTTCTTTCTTCAAAGAGTCTCTTTCTTTTATCAAAGAAAACTTTTCATTTGTCAAAGAAACATTTTCATTTTCACAAATTTTTAAATTTTGTTTCAGACTCTCAATTTCATTTTTCAAAGTAGAATTTTCATTTTTCAAATCTTCAAAGTCACTTGATGAAATTGAGGTAGAAGGGGTGTTTCTTAAAGATTCAACATTTTTAACCAAAGTTGAATTTAACTCTTGAAGAGTCTCTTTTTCTTTTGAAATAGATGACAAGTCATTTTTCAACGTTTTGTTAATCTTTTTCAAAGCATCATTTTTCTTTAAAGCAAATTCACATAGCCTTAAAAGATCTTCATAAGATGGTTTATCAATACGATCATCATCAAAATCATTTTCAAATTCATTTACACATTTAGGAAATGTAGATTCATCAATTTCATGTACATGTACATGTACACCAAAACAATAATTTTCAAAATCCATTCTTTTTAAATAATCAAATACACAAGTTTGCACAAATCTTTAGCTCAATAAGATAAACAAATATGGAGCACCTGCTCTGATACCAATTGTTGGCCCAAATATATATCACTAGAGGGGGGTGAATAGAGGTATTGCAAACTTTTCAAAATAATTACCAAATAAAAATTATGGTTCAATTAAATTCAGCGGAAGACAATGTTTGAATCACAATGAAACAATTGATACAATAAGTATATGAATTGAACAACAATTAATATAGCAAGTATATGAATTGAAATGCATGAGAAGAGTTAGAGAGATTCAAACACAAGAATTAACGTGGTTCGGTCTCCGCCTACGTCCACGCCTCAAGAGCCCCGTCTTGAGGATTCCACAATCCACTATGGATCACTCCTTCAAGGTGGAGAAACCTTTACAAGTTGCCTTCTTTCAAAGGTGGAAGACACTCACCCACAATCTACTTTCTAGGTGGTAGATTCTCACCTACAAGGGTTTAACACAACCCTTACAACTCTCAAGAATACAAAATGAAGATTGAGTACAATAAAGAACACTCCTTAATGAGTAGAAGATGTACAATAATGAAGCTCTCACTAATATCTCTCAAAGATTAAGAACTATACAATGGCTTAAGAGAGAATGATGATTGTAAGTGATTAAATCACACAAGAATGATGTAAAACAAGTTTGAGTATGATTGTGTATGATCATTAGTTGATTCAAGACTCATAAAATGAGTATAAATAGGTTCCAAAACAAATATGGCCGTTGGGGGTCAAAATAGAGCCGTTTGGAGTGTTAAAAACTAGCTGTTATTGAGCAAGGGGTCGATTAGTCGACTAGGCACACTTGATTAGTCGACTAGAAGGTTTAAAAATACCTTTAAAAATGTTCCCGCGCACGGTTAGTCGACTTGGAAAGATGTGTTAGTCGACTAGGAACTTATTTTCCCAAAACAGGCTACTGACCTGCCATTAGTCGACTAATTAGGGGTGATTAGTCGACTAATCAGGGGTGATTAGTCTACTAGGAAACTGTTAGTCGACTAATCAACAAGGGTTAGTCAACTAACCCCCAAAAATTTTTTATATGAAAGTTACATATTCAAAAACTAGACTTCTCAAGCTTTCCGTGGCCGCCAAGATCATTGAAAACGGAGTCCGGATGAGAGAGATAAGCTCATTTTAAGTTGGAAGTTTTCGTCAGCAAAAATTCAGCATTTCAAAAACATTTTGTCTTTTGAGTCCATAAAGCCCATTATGAGTTTGAATCAATTTTGTGACTAAAATGTGATTTTCCAATTTAAAACCTATGGTCTTTAAGTCATAGCCAATTAGTTCATCCTATAGAGAGATTTACAATATAAATCCTAAGCACTCACACAAGAACAAAAGCAAAGTCTTCAACACTTGAGGTTGGCTTGTGCTAGGCTTGCTTGGCTTCATCATTACACTTCAATAAAGTTGTGGCTCATGATAGGATTGCATCAATGCAATAGCTCTTCAAAGTCTTTAAGTGAATATGCAACATATTCACATCCACATAAGGTTCAATAAAGTGCAAGAGCTTTATCTTCATGATGGCTTGAGCCTTCTTCATTGACAACTTGAATACTATTATATTCTTATAAACATATATACCAAAATGGATATACAAGAACTATAGGATAAAGTCAATCAATCAATAAGGTTAGCCAAACAAACATTAAATAAATATGACAATGTTAATCAAGTAACTAATATGACATTGTCAAACAATAAACATTCATTCAAAAAGGTTTGGCAATAAACACGAATGAACATCAAAATATTCATATGCAATACAACAATATATTCATATGTAATACAACAATATTATCATGTGCAATACAAAAATGTATTCATATACACATGAGAGATCAAAACACAATGTTTGTTATCATCAAAATCATTTAACAAATATGGGTGGAAGCCATAAGGCTAACAAAAGATTATTTGGATTATGAGATATTTCAAATAAACTTTAATAGAATGTTTTTCTTAAATAAAGGGTTATTAGAAAAACAATGCTTTCACAATGGTTGAGAACCATGCCTTATTATTGAAACATCAAAAGGAATATTATGTTTTAAGGGTTTAAAACATAAAATACCTTGTTTCAAAAGGGCTAATGGGAGCAACAAAGTCATCAAGTTTATTCTTATTTCTTCATAAAGTACATACTTTAAATACTAAGCGTAGTATTATGAATTCCATAATCGTTATAGGAATTCTAATCTCTCAAAATCTTGATTTTGTGAATGATTAAATATGGGAACTCATATAATTAAAGATAATGTACTTAAATCAATATCATTAATGTTGCAAGTAGTTGTTAGCATATATTGGTTGATGATTCAGAATATTGATCCTGAATAAAATAAGTATATTCTTAAAAGAGTTTTAAGAATGAAATACTTATATATAAAGAAATTTGGTATGCCATTTACAAATTGCTTAAAAGAATGTCTAATACATACTATTCTCTTTCGGGAACATAGGTCTCATTTACTAGTACATCAGAGTTGGCAACGGAATTTTAGTTTAAATACTACTATTGAAAATAATAAGATGCAAAGCTTGTTTGCATAAGATCTTTGTTGTCCCAAATATATAACCCTAGAGGGGGGGTGAATAGGGTTTATGGAAAACTTTTGCAATTAATTACCAAATAAAATTATAGTTCAATTACTAGTAGCAGAAGCAATAATATAAATGCAAGTAATTGAAATAGAGAAGGGAAGAGAAATTAAACACAACGATTTTAACGAGGTTCGGACTCCGCCTACTCCTCTCCTTGTGCCTCAGCCCAAGGATTCCCAACAATCCACTAAGGATTAGCTCCTTCAAGGTGGATAAACCTTTACATGATCTTCTTTATCCCAGGTGAAAGATCCTCACCTAAGTTCACAAAGAACTTTAACAAATGGCTCACAAAGAACCCACTAGTGCTCACCAAGAACACTTCTTCAAGCTTCACAAAGAATGCTTGGCCAATGCTCTCAAAGAGTTTTACAAGATTTACAAATGATTCGGATAAGAGTACAACAAGAGAACTCCTTGATGAGTAGATGATTACAAATAAGCTCACACTATTATCTCTCAAATGGATGAACTAAATTTTGGCTCAAGAGAGTGATTAATGACTAAATTATACAAGAAAGATAATAGAACTAGTTGGAGTATGTTTGTATGTGATCAACAACATATTTAATACTCAATCAAAGAGTATTTATAAGCCCCAAGTAGTAAATGGCCATTAGGCACAATAAAATAGCCGTTTTGGTTGGTCAAAATTAGTCGTTATAAAGTTCAGGGCACGGTTAGTCGACTAGACAAAAGTGGTTAGTCGACTAGACAAGTTAAAACAAGTGAGTTTTGAAATCTGGGCTCAGTTAGTCGACTAGACAAAAGTGGTTAGTCGACTAAGGAGGCCTTTAGTCGACTAATCAAAGTAGTTAGTCGACTACATGACATTTTTCACGAAAATTGCTTACTGCCACTACTTTAGTCGACTAGTCAAGGCGGCTTAGTCAACTAGGCAATGTACAAAACCAATTTTCATGAAAAATAACAAGTATTTTGAGTTTGTAAAAGCATACTTTAATTAAAAAACATATGTGACTAAATAAAAATGATTTTTCAAGTATAAAAACATGGTTTACTAGGTTTATCATTCTTTAAGCCATAATAAGTTCAATATCTATTAAGAGATTTACATGAAAAATCCTAAACTCACACAAGTCTTCAAAAAGTATATTTTCAAGAGAATTCCAAGTCTTGTGCTAGGCTTCATGTTTGAACTTCAATGATGAAGTGCATAATGATTAAGCTTTTGATCTTCATAGATATGTAAACTTCATGGATTCTATGAAATCAAGATATATGCTAGAGAGCAGAATAATTTTCACAAGATATCTTTTACCAATATCAATTATATGAATATGACAAAGATATGTTTAATTAACAATTGGATAAGAAGATCAAATTAGCAAATGCACTATATAGTATTCATAGCACAATGTTTGTTATCATCAAAATCAATAATATAAATAAGGGTGGAGGCCATAAGGTCAACAATCTTCTTTGCCATAACACTTTTGAGTGTTAGCAGCCTTGTCTTACGAAGACTAGAATACGATACTATGGTGATTGGGTTTAGTGCAAGTGGGAGATTGTTAGAGGTATGCCCTAAAACCAATCCTAAAGGGCATGCCTATTTCATATTATATTAATTATAAGGTATTACTTGTCGTATATATATTAAATTATATATATGATAATGTCCATGATTAAATGATAAGAGAAATATATATCTCAGGTAATTGAGATAGGGAGACTTATATTTCTCACACACATTTATTCTAAAAGAAGTTCCTACTCATAGGTTTATTAAAGAGGATATTTTATAAAGCATCAAGACTAGCACAGATTTAAACCAACTCAATTGGAAGGATAGGTGGTCTTTCCTATCAGTGTATTGACACTTAGGTTGATATGTGGGTGCATGTTAGAGAACATGTACACTGAACATGATCTGCTAGAATATTCCTATGGAGATTAAGTCAAAGGAATATTCTTATGTTACGTCCATATGTTTGGTAGTCCTTAGACTTAAGACACCATAGCTATTTTGTGCTTTAGTTAATAGGGTTTGATAGTATCTTGTACAGCCTTAACCCTAAGGATGTAATCGATACTCATTAGCTCTAATAAGTCATGTATGGAAATAGATGAGTAGTCAATAAGGAATCATCACTCTCATTAGTATGAAAGAGAATGTCAGGGTCAGTTCTCAAAGATAACTCTCGATATGAATCTTTAGTTAGAGTGATAGGTGAACTGTGAAAGTGTTTCATCGGGTTCATCTTATTGAGATTATATTTTGGAGAACACATGACAAATTTTTAAGATAAGGGTTTTGATTTATATCCATACCCTGATTATCTTAAATGTGATATTAGAGGATGAAGGATTAAGTAACAAGAAGGGTTCACATAGTTTTACTATTCACCCAAACCTAGGGCACGTCATGACGAATTGCTATACGTCACTCATGACCAGTAAAAGCCTATTGATAAAGTCTTATCTATGAAGGCATAATTGAAATTGTTCCAATTGAACCTTAAAATAGAAAGTTTCTATTTTAGGAGACATAGAGATGTCCTTGTCCACTGTTAGGTTGGGGTGAACCCAAAGGGTCACACACAATAGGGCATAAGAGAGTCTTTTGAATTAAAGAGAGGAGTATATCCCCATTTATTGTTAATTTGGTCCTTATTATTAATGGTTAATAAGGAATGGACTAAATAGCAAATAAAAGGAAGTTTTCCTATAAATATGTGGTGATGGGTCAAGCTAGCACTAAGCAACCCTAGCTATCATCAAGTGGAGGCTAAGAGAATAGTAGGAAACCCTAGGGTTGTCCCCTTAATTGCATTCACATTCTCTCCTAGCCGAAATCCCACTAAGCCTCTCAAGCTTGCCTCTCATCAAGTGTTGATAGTTGTAAGGATTCTCAAGGTCTTGTGCTTGTGTGGATACCATTGGAGGCTTCATCCTTTTGGAGCTCGGGTTCGTCAATCGCAAAAACAAAAGAGGTTTATGTAAGTATGTATTTAAATAGTTTATTTATGTTCTTACTTTATTAAATCATGATTCGATGCTTAATCGAAATCCTGCTGAACTTTGATGGTGGATTCAGTTTTTGTAAAAAATTTTGTTGCACGACTTCCGCTGTGAATCCCTTACCATCGATTTCCTTTCACTCATGACTAGTGAATGCCTAATGGTAAGTGTTATCATTGAGGGCAAATTGGAATTGTTCCAATTGATCCATATATAGAAAGTTTCTATTTTGGGAAAATGAGATGTCCCGATCCACTACTAGGTTGGGGTGAACCCAATGGGTCACACACATTAAGGGCATTAGTGAGTTTCGGAGAGAAGGGAATATCCTAATTTATACTTAGCAGGTGCCTTATTAGTAATAGTTAATAATTAAGGGGCTAATTTATAAATAAGAAGACTATTAAATAGAAACCCTAGAGGTTCTCTATAAATAGATGATGAAGAGTCATAACTAGGAATCAAGTCACCACTCATCAAAAGAGAGAAGAGGCAAAAATAGAAGAGAGAAAACCCTAGGGCCGTGAGCCACATTGGGATTCTCTCTCTCTCAATTTTTGTGCTCTCTCTTCCCCTCTCCTAGCTTGCCTCTTTTCAAGTTGTTGAGAAGTTGCAAGGGTTCTTGAGGTTTTGTGCTTGTGTGAATACTATTGGAGGCTTTATTCTTTTGGAGCTCGGATTCGACAAAAGTTACAGCAAAAGGAATTCAAGTAAGTATACTTTAAAGTTGTTTAAATGCGTTCTTGTTTTATAAATTCATGATTCGATGCTTGTTCGAAATCATGTTGGATTTTGATTGTGGATTCGGTTTTTTCAAAAAGTTTTATTTTATATCTTTTGCTGCAAATCCATTCCATCGATTTCCTTTCAATATTAAGGATTGGGGATTCTATGTAAAATTGGGAATTCCGAATAAAATTGGAGATTCCGTGTAAAATTGGGGATTGGGGATTATGTGCAAAATTAAAAATCAAAGACAAAATTTGATCAATTGAAGGGTATTTTGGTCCAAAAAATAGCGATAGCTAGATTCATTTTTCGTAATTATCTATGGATCGGATTCATTCACGTAATATTTTGAAAACTTAGGATTATTGACGTAAAATGCCCATATATATATATATATATATATATATATCACTTGTGTCTGACCAGCTTGAAACAAACATTTTAAGAAATCGATCGTTTGATCAAATGTTCCACTTATACGTATCATGCAAGTAAAAAATCACATTGATACAACGGTTGATTTTTCAAAAAATAGACTGTGACAGTTTTTCACAATTTTTCATTATTATTTACAATATTTCTCCAAATTACGAAAAACCGACCGTTAGATCAATATGATTTTTTGCATGTGCGCATGATATTTATAAGCGTAACATCTAACTCAACGGCCAATTTATCAAAATAGTTGTACAACATTGGAGACAAAGGGATGTCAAAAAAGGGAGACTGAATGAATTTTTTCTTATTTAATTAGGGTGATTCTATTGCCACCCACTCATATTGGTAGTGGCACCCATTTACTATCTACACCCACTGACAAAATTTTAAAATATAATTTTTGCTACCTACACCTTCAAAAATACCCAAACTAACCCCAACTCAACCAACCCTAAAAGATAAGTTTCTTTTCCTAAAGCTGCCTAATACTGAAAAGCCCCAAATATTTTTTTATTTCCATCCAAAGAGGAGCTTTTGTTTTCTTCACTCCACGAAGAGAGAAACTCAACCATTCCTTCATTCATCCTACAAAAGAGCGTATTTTCTTCATTCCATGAAGAGAAAGCAGGCTAACCATTTTGTAATATGTTCTAATTTAGTGTGCTAAATATTCTAATATGTTCAGTTGACGATTGTTGAACATAAGATGATATTCTACTAGTGCCTACCAAACATTCTGTAATGTTCAACATCCCCTATTGAGCATTTTTATATGTTCGATTAGAGTAGATGAACATTTTGTAATGTTCAATATCCCCTGCAAAACATTTTTATATATTCAATTGGGGTGATTGAACATAGTGATATGTTCAATTACCCTTATCTTAACATTGATTGATGTTAAATATCACAGGGCTGGTCAAAAGTACGAACATGAAATTAAAACAACTTGAAAAAAAAGTAAATCATACTTAAAAAAAAATGTACATTTTTATTGTTGGAATTATCATCCAACATGATCACTTCATTATCCATTAGTCATTAAACACCCTTTTTGTTAGAGTTTTCAGAAAGTTATGCAAGAACGTAAATGTTTCTGAAATTAGGGTTTATGAAAAAGATATGATGTGGAAAAAAGAAGGTGGGTGCATAAAGTAATATGATTTAGTTTAATTTATTTTATTTATCTAATATTACCCTTAATACTAAATTTACATGTGGGTAAAATAATAATAAAAAATTTTATTAATTGGTAAATACAACAAACAATATGAGTAGATGAATAAAATCACTGTACCCCTTTAATTATTCTCACTTCATACGTGTTTGCACAAAAATTGGCCTTCGGTGTACGCGGGCGTGCCAGAACTAGATGAATTTAAAATCAAGCCAATCCTTTTGACCCTGGGCGCCGATTGATCAGAGGAAAGCCAAGAAATCAATCAACATTGATTTTCGACCGATCAATAAGCCACCTAAAAATCAAGGATGGATGAATAGATAACAGGCGATTGTGAAAGGGTTGGAGTTCTTCCCTTTATCAGGGTTCTTGTTGCCTATGGGAGACCAATAGGACTTTAACATAAAATTAAAGAACGAAACGAAGAATGTAGAGGAGATTAAACGAATTGCAATTAAACTAAATAAGCAGAATGCATTAATTTAAAAGCAAAGCAACAGCAAACTAATTTAATTAAAGTAAAGGCAGACTAATTTAGTTAAAGTAAAGCGAGCTATTCTATGAAAATTTGCAGTAAATTACCATGAAGGAGACTGATTACAGCTAATAAATTGAAGAACAATTGCTGAAATTGAAAAATTTAGAAGTTAAACTAGATAAAATAAACTAGCAGGAGTTTTTGGTGACGTTGAGTTGTGTGTTCTTTATGCCTTCAAACTGATATTTATAGATAAATTCCAAGGCTGCTCACATACTCTTCTTGCCGCTAGATAGTGGATGTTGTGCTCCTATCTTGGTGTTGCCACTTCCCATAAAAACAGGGGACGGTTGGTGCTGCTTTTGACTTGGTCCAGCAACTGATTTGCTGGACTCTTCATGAATTTCTGCTGATTTGGTGCTTGTCCAATGCTAATCTTGTGTTGAACATTTTGCTGATAGAATATGGATCTCGTTTGGGCTTCATTTGGGCTGCTGTATTTATCCCTGTTGATCTTTTACTGCTAGACTTTGTTGAACTTTGATTCAATTTGCTGGATTAAAACTCCTTGTGGCCCAATAAATAAGCCTACTTGGAATTATCCAGCTCATTTAATTTAGGCCCAACATTTGCCCCCCCATTTTTGAATTTAAAAACTAGATAATAATTTTTAAATTTCAAAAAATGTAGATAAGCTAATCCTCTTATCGTCAGATTTGCTTTTATGATAAGCCCAAACACTTCTCTTTCCTTAAATATACACCCCTTCCAAAAACCAAAAAGATCCAAACACTCCCCTTTTCTCTTTCCACCTTTTCATATTCTTATCTTCATCTCCACCGAAACCCACTTCCACCATTGTTAAACCTCAAAGCTTCCATCTTTCTTCACGATAACTTCATCTTTTCTCCAAATCCCACTAATTTTATCAAAGATTTCATCTCTCATCAAGGAATCATGGTTAGAATGCGTTTTACACCGTCACGTTCCTCACCATCGGAAGCTCCATCGTCACCCTCAACCATACTTTCCTCCATTTAAGGTACATATAATGATAATGAGGTTTTTACACTTCCAAATTCGAATGATCTCACTCTTGGCCCTTCATTTACGCAACCCTTCAATGATACCGAAATTCGGCAGGTTTTTCCCCGATTTGGTGATGAAAAATTTCTTTTTGAATCACCAATTTCATGGGATGGATGGTATGAATCGAACTCAATACGAACTTGGAATAAAGCCCCCCCACAATGGATTGAATGGGTTGATAGGGTTCGAATCAGCCATCATACTTGTTGGGTTGAAACTGGAATTGCCGAGTGTATAGAGCTTTCTCGGCATCCACTGCTCATGGACCGCTCGATGATTGCTGCAGCTCTATGTTTTTGGAGTCGGTCTTGCCTTTTATTTTGGTTGTGGACCAATGGCTCCAACCGTTTTCGATGTCACACATATCACTGGACTATTTCCTCGTGGAGAAGAGGTAAGTGCTGCCCTTCAACCTCTCCCATCCGATATAAAATTCAATGATGTGAACAATAGATTGTTCTTTCGGCAAATTCATCCAAGCCGAAAAGAAGAATAGTGTTGTAGTGTTAGACCAAGAACATTGTGCTTTTATTCTTCAATTTTTGAATAGATTCCTCTTTAGCATTTCTGCAAATAGCATGACCAAAGAGTTTAAGAATTTGGCAATTGCTCTTGCCTTAGGCCGAAAATTGATCATGGCTTCCTTTGTTCTTAGCCATTTGTATAGGTCTCTGTACGACATTGTTGAAAATGGCCTGACTCCATCTGGTGGCCCTTTGTGGATTCTACAAGTCTGGCTTTTTGAATATTTTAAGGACTTTGGCCCCTCCCTGAATCCTGTACCTAAGCTAGAACAAACCAATTTCAGCCATAGATGGATTTCGGCCGGCACTTCTGGCAAGTCCTTTTCTGAGTGGATGACTTTCTTTTGTCAACTTGATTTTTCAAGGGATAATTCTCTCTTGTTCCCTTTCAATGACTCTACTTTCCTTCCTCTTTGGCTTCGATCATGTGGTCTACCCCTTCCAAGTAATAAATCTATTTTAACCAAACTTTGGGCAAGCTATTTGATTACTCGAGAGCTACACTATGGAGGGTCAGTTGAAACTGGGAATCTAAATAAAAAATGCAGTTCCGAATTATACTCAACTGCTTTATTTGCTCGACAATTCGGCTTTGTACAAAGCGTGCATGTACCTCCATATCTTTTTATTTCAACAAAAAACCCTATGATCAGAAACACATTTTCCAATAGAAGGGATTTTGTTTCAATTTCCAGTGTCCTCCCCACCAAAAGCCTCATGTTTTAGACCTCTAAAACTCCATGTACTCCAAATACCACAGAGGCTTTTAGAATTTGGTGGCAGGCTTTCTTCGACACTGTCCTTTCTACGATTTCAACCAGGACACTCAAAGCGTTTACTCCTGCAGAAGATGTTGAGAAATATGGCACAGGTAATTTTTGAAGTTGATTTTCCTTCAATTTTTACATACCTTTTTCTGTAAATAACTTGTATTATTTTCTTTTGGCTTTGTAGCTATTTCGAAGAGCAAGCCCACCAAAACCAAAAGAAAATTCATTGTGAGACCGGAAGGAGAATCTGAGGAAAATGAACCAGTTCGTACTCCAACATATCATCCTGAATCTGTTCAGAGCCTTCAACATTCCACAGCCCGTGCTGATGATAATATTGGCGATACGGGCGATTCTTACATTGCACCTGTAACACCCCACACAGGGTAACCCCTATGCGGAAATGCCACAGTGACATAAAACACCAAGCGCTTATCTTTTGAGTAATTTCTTTTTAAAATTAACACAGTTTAAAACAGTTTTTCAAAATACGCGTGCGGAAGTCTTTAAATATTTTTTTCAACATCTCAACAATTAAAGATAGCGCTGAGTACTAGTTTGTATCCTGAGTACAGTCCCGTAATGTACCCAAATTCCAAAAACATCCATTTAGTTTACTGAGTTGGATAGAGTCTCATGCTGATAACGTGTCATCCTCTTAAAGAAAACATATAGCAGAAAAATAAACAAACACCAGGATTTACGTGGTTCGGCAAAATTGCCTACGTCCACGGTGAGTCATTTTTTTATTATTGTAATTCATATTACAAGAATACAATATCTTCTTGTCTCAATACATTCAGAAATATTCACATCCTTCCATATTCTCATATCTGTCAACAAATTTTATCATCAGCCAAATATCACATAAATAAATCATCATATCTGTAATTCATTTATATATATTACAGAATATATCCATCACTTTTTCACAATAAATAATTTTACAGTACATGCATGCTTTATGCATATGACAGATATACGATGCAATGCTCATGCAGTCATACCTGTCATTTTCTCTGTTCTGCTTTTCCTGCAAAACATCAACCATTCACACTGATGGTAACCTTATTTTAGGATTCACCATTTTACCATTTCATCATAACATCATAACAGATGGCTACCTCATTTTTTAAGGTACTCAACCATCTTAACCACAACAGCATCCCCGCCTTTTTAGGATGTATATCACCCAGTCCCCGCCTTTTTAGGACCTACCGCGATTGTCACTCATTGACAAGAGGATTTACGTACTGTTTTAGCAAGGGTGATATATTAGTGCACTAACTGTTTCCAGGATCTTTTGTCCATCGGTGGTATCTCAACTCATCGTTTCCACAGTTACAAAAATAATCATAAATGCATATGATTTTCTATGCAATATATCTCACATGTAACTGTGTCTCATGCCAGATGCAATTATTACATGCAATACATATGGCATACATCTCATATCAACAATTCATGTATGTCAATTCGTACATACATTTCATAGTATATCAGCTCAACATATATCTCATATCAACAGTTATATCAGTGATATACAAATAAATCATTCTGCTCACTCAACTTGAGCCACCACATGTAACTGTACCACTGTAACACCCCGTACTTCTTCAAGTAACAATATTGTCCGCTTTGCCTGCACGCGTAACATGCGCGCCCATATACGCATATTCACATGACAAGTGCACGGTTTTATTTTCTCAAAACACATTGTTACTATGAGATGTATGGAATTTACTGTTAAGCCCAGTCACTTTCTCATAACATCATCACCACATGCCATATGCCAATTTTATGTGCAATAATTATGGCAATTATCATATGTATGTATTTTATACATAACAATTAACATGATTCATCATTTTATTCATAATAATAACAGCATGTTATAAACTTTACAAATATCACATGCATATATTAACAGTTTATATATATGCCAATATAATTTCCATAACTTGTATTTCCAAGATCTTTCACTAATCATCATGATTTTATAAAAATCAATTATTCATGATTTTTAACTATTTTCCAAAGACTCACAATTTGGAAGATAGTTAATTTTCTATCCACATGTATTTTATATACAATAATCCATTCTAGGACACTTGTTTGATTTTTGTAGAATTTATCAAATTTTGTTAGATTGAAAAATCATACTAGAATAGTCAAAATACAATGAGGTCACATGGTAAGCCTTATGGTGCACCTTCATTATGCTCCATAATTTTCTAGGCTCTTTCATGCCTCCCAAACAGCAACTTTTGTACCCATTAATATCAACTTAATTTAATAGGATTTTTAAAAATAATTCCAAGTCAAAATGATATTCACAAGCACTAATTAGCAATTGAGGTTGTATGGTCTACTATGCACCTTCACCACACAGGATTATACATGCACACTCACGTACATGTTACGTCAATATTTTCCATCTTTTTGGCCAACTTTGCACACTTATATCTCCTTCGTTACTCATCCGATTTGGATGATTCAAGATGTTATAGAATCTGTGTGATACAAGCTTTCAAAATATCATGGTGGTGTATAACACCTCCCATCCGAACATATTTAAAAATGATGCCAAAGTAGGCTTGTTAATAAAATTTCCGATTTTTCGGCAACTTCGGTTCTCAATTTCTCTCACAATTCACATCCAATTGAAGTGATTCAAAGTTCTAAATTCATATAAAATCAATCTATACCATATATGTAAAAATCATAATTTTTCGATAAACTATGAAAATACACCTTGTGTCTACCATTAAAGCTTCAAGGAAACTCTCTCTCTAGAAATTCCCATTCATCCATATGTCTTTTTCCATGATTCTTGTCTCTAAAAATCCATAAATTCAAGCTTTACAATATACTCAAATTTCAGAATTTTCGGACATATACACAATATACTACAAACTTTCAAAGTTTCAGTATTTCTAAACTTCAGAAAATTATAGAAATTAATCTACTAATCGGAAAATTCCCAAATTTGATACACATGATCCTGAGTTGATATAATTGATGGGAAAAATAGTCCCAAAGTTTCAGCTTTTCATTTTCATATAAAATAAAAATCCAAGATTTGAAATCCCCATATTTCATTTTCATGATTTAAACCCATCCAAAAACAGTTTTTAGTGTTTAGGCCGTATCTTCTAGCTCATTTATCCAAATTTAATGAACTTTAGTGTTCTGAAAAGAAGACTCGAAGATCTACAATTCATATTCCACAACCGTAGCCTAAATTCAACATTTTCATAGTCAAAATAAGCAATTACTGTAGCCTTTCTATTTTGAACGAAAATATCTTTTGCTGAAAAACCAGTTTGAGTAAAACAGTCATAACTCTCCACACAAAATTCCAAATAAATCAAGGTTGGATTCGTTAGAAAGCTAATTGAAAGACCTACAACTTTCATGAAGAAGGTTTAGATCAATTCGGCCTCTAACCAAGTCAATAATACCCAAACAGTATGCTCTATTTTGGAGCTCAATTTGTTCTAAATTTTCCTAGAACTTTCTAGGCAAACAAACACTTCCCAATTTCACCAAATCATGATATAAACTCATCAATTAAGCTAAAATCAAGATAGAAAAGAGTAGGAATCTCACCTATTTTCGAATTTGAAGAAGATTTGGAGTAGAATTTCCCAAATTCCCAAACTTTCTCTTCTTTTCCTTTTCTCTTTTCTTCTTCTCTTCTTTCTCTAAATTCTTTCTTCTCTACTACTTATGTATTCATTAGCATTTGAAATGTGGTATTTATAGAGAAATGATTCATCCTCCATTCTCAAATTTATCTACCACTCTTACATTCATCCATCATTCTCATCTTCCATTCTCAAATTTATCCACCATTCTTACATTCATCCATCATTCTCATCTTCCATTCTCAAATTTATCTACCACTCTCAAATTTAGCTACCACTCTTAGATTCATCCACCATTCATATATACCCACCATTCACATTTTAGATGTCACCCAAGGGTGTACATAAATTCTCATGCACCCTTCTTAATTGATGACCACATGGCACATTTCATTGCCCAATGGCAAAATGCCAAGTGTGCAATAAATAAAATAAAATAATAATAATTAAGAAAATTTACTATTGAAAATTTTGAGGTCTCACAATACCTCCCCCTTAACAGGATTTCGTCCCCGAAATCATCCGTCAACAAACAGATAAAAATACTTCTCACAGATGTATATATATATATACATAGATCATAGAGATAACAATTATCTGCCAAATAAAAATAAAAAAAAAAATTATTTATGTACATCATAGAGCAGGAGTATTTTGAGAAGTAGAAGCAGCATTTACAGACACTTTCTGTAATCTGTCTAAAATTTCCTTCTGTACTTCTTTAATCTTATCATTATACTGCTCTAACTCTATAATCTTTGGATTCATTTCCTTGGCATAAGAATCCAACATACGTGTTAAAGCTCTATTTTCACGTGTTAGTATCCTATTTTTCATTCGAGTCCCCTTAAGTAACCGTGTAAGACTCTCAACTTCTGCAGTTCTGGCTCGCACTTCTGCTGTCCTAGCTTTCAAACGTAGAGCTATATTTTGTACAGAACTTGTAGTTCTTGAACAAAGTGCAAGAGACTCATACAAAGCTTCTATATCAGACCTTTGTGCCAACATCCTTTCATGTTGAGGAACAATGAAAGGTTGGTGTAGTTGAGCATCCAAAGATTCATTCAAATCAGGAAGCATATTAATGGAAGATGAGGATGCCATTACAAGAACTCGATAAATATTCAAGAGAACTTTGATGAACAAATGATGTAGTTTGTGATTCTGAATGATATTTAAATCATTGATCTCAGACAGCAAAATCTACTGTTTCTCCAAC
>JAESVK010068777.1:0-15021 GCA_017140935.1 Hamamelis virginiana
TCAAGAAGGACAAGACACGTGGCTAATTTGTGATTCAAATGGAAGAGGAATTAGACACGTGGCAGAAGTCTAAGCTGATTTTAAAAATTAAATCAAAGGATTAATAGATAATTCAAAGAGACATGTGGCAAGCTACAATTGAGGAGGAAGTTATATGGAAAAGCCATGTTATGCTAAGATAGAGGAATCCCAGCCATGATAGGAGTCCACATTCAAGGAGAAGGCCACGAACCCATATCCTTTGCCAATGAAGATCATGGATCAAGCCACGACTAAGAAAATGGAGCAGCAACCGTCTCTGATCATGGAGGAGCAGTTATTCCAGCCGTGGAGCTCTAAAGAGAAGATGAAATGCAACATTTCAAACCCCCAACAACTTCAACAATCAACTACAAGCATCGAGTCTTGCAATTTTCAGTTTTCAAGCTTTCTTGTCTCAGTTTTCAATTCTATTTTAAATTTTAGCATTGTGTTTAATCATTTACAATTCGGCAACTTTCATTTCAAGCATTCAGTTATGAATTCAACAATTTCGGTAAATTTGTCTATTGTAAGTATATCATTTTCTTTAATTCAATGCAATTTCCTTTCCGTTTAATTTCAATATATGTTTCTTTATCATTTGGCATTGTTGATTTCTTGTTCTGTACATCCTATTCCGAGACCCATAGGAAGTAGAACCCATGACTTCCATCCAATCGCCTGATCGTATATACAGCGACCTTCTAGGCCTTGAGATCCCCGGTCTTAAGATTTCCCCTGCCTAGTTAGGTGTTTGGGGTCGTGTTCGAACGATCTCTGGACTTTAATTAGTCCTGGCACGCCCGTGCACACCCACTTCACGTGACAAGAGATTTTTAGCCGAACACCATTTTGGCACGCCCGGTGGGACCATATACTGATCATAGTTGCATGTCACAGAGAGTCACTAGGTCAATGAGTAAAGAAGTTAATCTAACCCACACCGAGGAATAGCGCACTGAGCGATCCCGATGCCACTATAGCAGACCTGATGAATGTCGTGCAAAAGATTCCAACCTATATGGTACAAGCTATACGAGACCTCATGGTCAATATGGAAGAGCGTCAAGTCGTTCTTCAAGAAAGCTTAGTCGGCAAAATAGAAAAGATGTCAGACCAAATCTGTGAGAAAATTGCTCAATCACTTGGGACAAATTCTCAGAGACAGGAAGAAATTCCGTCAAAACCTGCCAATTCACAGTCTAGTTATGGTCTTGAAAATTCAGGCTTATTAAAGTCATACCAGCCAACTGAGAAATCCAGAGACCTCTCTCTGAACAAAGACCAGACCGTGGAAAATGAATCCGCTGGTCAGAATATCAATAATGAAAAGAATGGCTTGAAACACTTGAGCCATACTAGTCAATCAGTCAATGTGTTTGAGGATGAGCGACCATATGTTCCACCACCACTTAGGAATGGAGATAATGGTCATAAAATGACTTTAGGAGCTTCTACTTTCGACCCACTGGCCAAATCTGTTGGTAAACTACCAATGGGATCTCAAACACTCGGGGGGCAGGCCTCCAAGACTTGTTTTACACAAGGAAATACTAATGGCCTGCCATATGAAGATGATGATAGGTTCAGACCTAATTCTCAAGACTGGTATTCTCATATGCCCGGGGGGCAACATGGGAGGCCGTCAAGTAAGACATATATATCCCCGGTCTTATCTCAAGACCGACAAACTGGAACTCGACCTTCAGGTGAAAATCCCGGCTATATTCCGGCTGATCGGAATGAATTAATGGCCTTAGTCTAGGAATGTGTAGGCCAAACAACACATAGGCGGATGACTAGACCTGTGTATCGGAAACCTTACCCAGAATGGATTGATAGGAATAATGAGTTTCCTAGGGGTTATAAAGTACCTGATTTTAGTTTATTTACTGGAGAAGGCGACCAATCCACTGTTGAGCACATAGGCTATTTTACTATTCAGTCCGGTGAGGCCTCAGTTAACAAGAATTTAAGGCTGAGGCTATTTGGCAATTCTTTAACTGGGGTTGCATTTACATGGTACATTAGTCTGCCGCCTAACTCAGTTTTAAATTGGCGGCAGATGGAAGAAAAGTTTCATAATCAATTCTATAGACAATAACCTGAGGTTACAATGGCAGACCTCTCATTGCTCAGGCAATTATCTGGCGAACCAGCCGAGCAATACATTAGCAGATTTAAGAAGGCTAGGAATAGGTGTACCATTTTCTTACCTAAGCCAGAGTTCGTGAAATTGGCTCAAAACGGTTTAGGCCTAGAGTTAAGAAAAAAGTTTGAAGGTATGGAGTTTGATAACTTATTTGAGCTATTGGCACGTGCGGCTCGATATAAAAGATTACTAAAAGAAGAAACACAAAAATCATCATCCACCTATGGGACCTACTTTCGAGATCCAAATGTTGAGATTGATTTAGCTGAGGTGATCGGTAATAGACCTATTGTTTGTAAATCTTTGGTTAGAAAAGACGTTGAGGTCCCAGTTGACCCAACCAGAAGGAAAAATATGATGGATACAACTAAGAAGTTTTCATTTGATATCACAAAGGCCTCAGAAATCTTTGATCACTTACTGGCCGTGAAATTCATAAGGTTATTAGATGGCCATAAACCATCCTCGCGTGATGGAGAAGATTATTGCAAATGGCATGCATCTAATAGACATGGTACTAATGATTGTGTTGTATTTCGACATGTATTACAGGGTTGTATAGACCGCGACCTTTTGAAATTCCCAGAAAAAGAAAAAGAGGCCATGGTGGTCGACACTGATCCTTTTCTTGTTCCAGACATTGATGTAGCCACAACTGATCTCAGATCTTTGGGATCACAGCCTAAGAATGAAGAAATACAGGTCAGACCTTTTATTCGGAAGCCTAGGAGGGGACAGCGACCTATGTATCGTTTTGTCCAACAAAACTTTCGAGGTTTCAGGGCTCAACCAATTCAGAATCTCTGTATTCACTGCAGTCATCAAATTCGGAGGTTCTCGAGCCCACAGTTTGGCAGACCTACATGACAACATACCAAGACACTAGGGAGATAGTCAATGCACCAGCCAAGGTTCATGTCAACATTCCGACTTGACTTACAACCTCAGAACAGGTGGGAATGGAGACCAAAACCTTTCTTCCGAAATAAAGCTACGTCAAAACCAGAGGTTACTCAATCCCAAAGACTGAGAATAGTGAGGCCTCCAATAACCAAACCGGGGGTTTGGACTCGGATTCAGCATCCAAAATTTCCAGCACCACTGACTAGAACTCAGAAGAGGCGTTTACAACGGCGAAGGGTTGAAGAGAGACATTTTTCTGAGAAAGCCCAGAGTTCTAACGTCGGGACTGGTGACCAGACCTTAAAAATCTCAATTACTGGTGATAAAAGACAAGTGCTGAGGGTTATGACCAAAAGAAATGGTAAGACTGAAGAAACTCATGGTTTATTCTCAGTTTTAGATAGTGCAGTTAAAACAGGTACCGATGCAAAGGCGGACACTCAACTGGTTTGCTCGACATCTCAGACCTCAGAATGCCCGGCCTTTCAACATGCAGCTGAGGAAATTAATGACGAACCAATTTCAACACAAGAAATCATTCTGAAAGATGATAAGGCCGAACAGATAAATGAAGATCAGATTTGCAGCTTCGAGGACTTGGAGGACAATTTCTGTATTCAGTTTGGTTCATTACCTCCTGTAAAGGAATTTAACGTCACCATTATATTACCTGCTATTTTCCAAGCCAAACCAAAAGAAGAAGTAGAAGAGATCGCTATTGGGACTAAATCAGTCGATGGGGTTTCGTGCTTAATTGAAGAAGTAGAGAAAATAATGAAGACTGGAGATATCGAGAAAGTTGAGAATATAATTTTTGAGAAACCTCCAGAGGCCATGAACCAACATCTTCGGCCTTTATACGTTAATGTGCACATGGATGGGAACCCGGTCTCAAGGGTTCTAATTGACAATGGAGCCGCAGTGAACATTTTGCCAAGTTCCACTTTGAAAAAACTTGGCAGGTGTGGACACCCCATTTTTACCAATTATTTCTACCATATGTTCATGCAAATGATCAACTAGAATAGCTGATCATTTGGTGAGGAATTGGCCTTGTAAAGACCAAATTGCCCAAATTGCCCTTTTCTGAGAAAAATGACAATTCATTATTTCATGTGTACATTTGGATCGGAATCAACCCATTTGTATTGCATTTGACTTTTGAGGTGTTTTAGAACATCCTTGTAAATTTTCATAGCATTCTGATGAGAGCTCGATTGGTAATTAGGGTTTTTGCGACTCGAAGGGCATTTTCGTCATTTTTCTCGTATAATTTCCGAATGACCTCCGAATTCGAACGGATTGTTTCATGAGGTTTATATGGATATGGGGAGTGAATTTGGAATGCTAATTGAACCTTTGAATGGTTGGGATAGATTCGCCCAAAATCGATCCCACGGGTAAGAATGAGCTGAATTAGGGTTTTGTTCAAATCGACCGTGAATTGGTCATATTCACCAAAATGAAAGATTTTCAAAACATGTTGTCAAGTACCAATTTCATGTTAAAACCATGTTTTTAGAAGTAGTGCAAGCCTAATTGATCAATTTTACAAAACAAAGAATGGTCATATGACCAATTTTGGCACAACCGGGTCAATTGGCTAGTTTTTTGCTAAAACCCTTGACCATGGTCAAGTGTTTTTAACCCTAAAACATTCTAAAAATGTGGAGGATCAAAACACGGTCGTTTTGAGCCCTGAACCATCGAATTTGGATCAGATTTGACCAAAATATGGTCAAAATTTGAAAACCCTAGAATTAGGGAAGAAAATTTGGGAAGTAACTATGGTGACCGTCCTAGCTAGGACGGCCAACCGTCCAGCCCAGGACGGCCAGCCGTCCAGGCCAGGTCGGCCACCAGCATGCTCGATCAGATTTTACATTTTTGGAAGGTTTGAGGCTCCCCCACCCATTTTGGCCGATTTGGTTCGATTTTTTTGAATATAATTCGAAGGGTTTTCAGTTGGAAAACCCTAGCATGACTAATTCTAAGCCTTAGGATCATTTTTAGATGGATTAATCCTAACCATTCAAGGTTTTGAACCCTAGCTCTATATATGTTGCATTATGGAGTTAGAGAGGGGGGAGAGAATTTTAGGGTTTTTGGAGAAGGAGACTACAGATTCAGTTCTTCATCTTTACACCATTGAAGGGGCAAGAACTCAAGGCTAAGAGCTTGGAGGAAGGTAGCCAAGAAGGAGGAAGAAGGGTAAATCCTTAACCTTAGTTTTCATTTTCATGAATTCTTGCATAAGTCTATGATGCTATGGTGTAAGTCCTCTTCATTTTCATATGAGATGGATTCTCTTTTCTTTTTCTTTTGCTATGAGAATGTTTAACATGATAGGGTTAGTTTTATTGTTATTTCATGTCATATGTATGATTAGGGTTAGCTTTGATGTTATTTTATGTGAGCATGCATGATTAGGTTTAGTTTTGTTATGATTTTATGTTAGTATGTATGTCTAGGGTTAGTTAACCTTATTGAGATTTTGTGTTAGAATGGATGTTTAGGGTTAATGTAGTTTTATTATGATTTTATGTAAGTATTGATTGTTCCACAATCAAGCTTCGTTTTAAAGCATTCGAGGCTAACATTGGGAGTTTTACACTGTAAGTACTTTGATTTGGTTGGTTTTTAGTCTTATGTATGTTTTTGTCTTGGGTAGGTTAATTTCCGCCAGAAAAACCAAGTTCAGCAACCCAAAGAGAGCACATGAATGAATTGGAGCAAATGTAGCATGCCAGGATGAACACCGAGCGCGAAAAGCAGCTAATTCAAGGATAGAATGCAAAATATGCTCAAGCCTATCGATAGGCCACCTTCCCTATCGATAGGGAAGCTCTCAGGATTGAAGATTATGCAGTTTTCTAGCAGCCGCACACATCACCTATCGATAAGGCACTAGGCCTATCGATAGGCCTCTAGGCCTATCGATAGGTCTAAGCCGGGCAGTTTCCTAAAGTGATTAGAATTCCTTTTTAGTAAGTGGGGATTTGGAAAAATCGGCAGAACTCGGAGGGAAAGGCTAGTACACTATTTAAAACACTTTTGGAGGCCTGAATAGGTATTCCCAATCATCCCAGATTCAACGAGGGCCTCTGTGATATTTGCTTTCATCTCTTTCATCTCTCCCATAACATTGAACGGAGATATTGGTTGCACATGGAAGGAACGAAGACCTCCGGTGATTCAGCCCCGATCATGGGCAGCTAAACTCTTCTCCTTGGGTATAGATGAAGCTTGGTTAGTGGTTTGATTATGTTTTGATTAAGGTTTAAGGTTTTGTAATAGGTTATGATAATTGTACAACTTTGAGAGATTGTCATTCTATGCAATCCGCTCCTTAATGAATCTTTTATCTTTTAATATGAATGTTTTCTGTGATTATATTCATATTGGTTGTGCAATAGTATTGATTGAATACGTCTGTATTCATTAGTTTGTTCATACCTAACTAGGATAACCTGTGCATGCTTCGCTTGACAGGTTATGCCTTATTTGGATGAGTTTACTATATGAACACAAGCGTAATATATTTTCGATGATTTATTCTTGTAGTTTAGATCATCACCGATCATAAACGATTGCGAAGCCTTTGCGTTAATCATATGCATAATAATTCCCTAACTAAAGTGGATTCGAAACCCGGGGTTTTCCTTTAATTTGATTTAATCATATTTTCATGCTCTTTAGTTTAAACAAACAACCAACTCTTCAAAATCAAGAAATCGTTTGGTAACTAAAATCAGATTCAGAACAACTTCTCATAACTCAGCCATTAGTCCCTGTGTTCGACACCCGTGCACTAATTACTTTTCTAACGAATTGAGGTTTTAAGCACGAGTACTTTATAAATTTAAATATTGGTCACGAGCAAGGAATAACCTCCCTTGTTTGGACCGATCAAGTATGCATGACTAGGGTTAGCTTTATTGTGATTTTATGTGAGTATGCATGATTAGGGTTTGTTTTATTAGGATTGTATGTTTAGCAAGCGTGTTAGGATGTCTTTCATTATGATTTTATGTGTTTAGATGTGTTTAGGATTAGTCTTATTATCATTTTGAGCTAGTTAACATGTTTAGAATTAGTTTTGTTGTTATTTTATGCTAGTTATCATGTTTAGGGCGAGTCTTTCATTATTTTATGTGTAAGCATGTTTAGAGTAAATGTTGATATATTCATATTGTTATTTGAATCTCATAATGCTTGATCGATGATATTAGTGATGATATGAATGTGTTAATATATTGTTCTTGATATGTGATGAGTCTTGAGTCTTTTTGTCTATGCTCTTTATGATTATTTAAACACTTGCCATGGATTTGATTGTTTGAATATATAAATTGTGCACGAGGGAGCGTGCGAAGGTAAGATCCTCCCCTTGTGTTTAAATTAATTATTTAAGCATAGTTTTGTGTAGTTTTTGATATGTTTTGCATGGTAATTTAATCAAGCATGATAGATTGTATGCTAGGGTGTTTATTTGATGTTTTTATGGATTAAAAATGATTTTTAAGCTACTTTAATTATGTATTTAAAGTGGTTTAATTAACATTTTTAACCCATGTTTTGCATGATTCTTATAGTATGTTCATGTAGAAAGCATGCTAGGACATATTCACATTTTCATTCTTTGTTTTCATGATTTTTAGAGTGGTTAAAGGTTCATATTCAAATCTGTCCGGATTTGTTTATGCCCTTAAAACACTTCTAAAAATTATTTTAAGGCCAAATCCAACTTAGAAATATGCTTAGGTTCACATAGATTAATTAGTATGCATTTAGGAGCATTACCATGCATTGTTAGGATCAATTTCATGCATATTTGTTTGGATTTATTTAAATTACAGCATACATTGCATTAGGATTTTAGGATTCTAGATAAATTTTAGGGCTAGTTAGGAACCCTAGGCTTAGGAAGGTCACCTGACCTTCCCTAGGACTGTCCTTTGTTGTAAGGACCGCTATCTGATTTGTGTATTTTATTTGATTTAAGAGTCTATCTTCGAGGGATTTTCTAAAATGATTTTAATGTGATTTTTATGAAATGAATATGATTTTTTATGAGATATTTGATTATTAAATGATTTTCAAAAAGATTTGAAATGTTTTAAAGATTTTTTACTTTGGAATGAAATTCCTCTCAATATGATTTATTTTCTTGAAATATCTTTGAAAAAGATTTTCAATTGGAATTTAATTCTAAAGATAAGAATTATTTTAGAATATTTGGATTTTAAGAAAGTCTTTTAATTTGAAATGATTTCAAATAAATGATTTTAAACAAACAAAAACTCTCGAAGTTAGAGTCTTGAATTAGGTTGAATGCCTTTGATAATGTGATCGATTACAATAGGAGAGTCCTAGGGTAGTCGAACTACGTGGACTTTGATACTTGCTAGGTGATACTAGTAAGTTACGTAGGCGCTAATAGGGCTCAAGTCCGCCCTAGGATGCCCGTAGGATATTCTAGGTTCTTAGGGTTTATTTGTATTTTTTGATTATTCATATAACTAATATAGATAATGCATTTATATCACTACTTTATTGGTTGATTTAGATTATTTAGGATTGTTTGTAATAAGAAATTTAAATAGCCCAAATAAATTAGAAGTCCTTTAATTAGGGCGAGGTGGGTGCCTACAAGTGAAAGCTTGGAACCTTCCCACGTCGTAACCTAGCCCCCGGATCCAACTCTGGTTTGTAGACTGCTTTTCCATTAATGGAGTTTGTTTTATTGAAAATAAAATATTTTTATGGTTTCCTTATTCCTTAAAAAATAAGGTGGTGACTCCTTTGTTTTGTTGTTTTCTAGACCCCCCCTAATCACATCGCCCGGTGATGATGTGGACCCCACCTAAGCCCCGTCACGAGGCTGGTCCACAGCAGGACTGAGAAAGACTTGATTCCAACAGATGTTACCGTTGCGAATTTTTCAGGCGGTGTAATAAAGACTAAAGGCGTCCTCCCCGTGTCCTTGATGGTTGGTGCTAAAGAGTGTATGGCTGCTTTCTTTGTAGTTGATACATCCTCTTCCTACAACGCATTATTTGGTCGCGATTGGATTCATTCCAATTGGTGCCTTCCTTCTTCACTCCACCAATGTATGATTCTATGGAACGGTAACAAGGTGGAAGTAATTTTGGCGGATCAAAAGTCATTCGTTGCAGGCTCAAATGCTGTTGAAGCACATTTGTATGGAGAAGAGGTTGGGCCTATCAAGTTTGTAGGCCGTAACAGAGATGGAAAGCCTAAGGGATTGACTACAGTGAACAAGTCATTTTCCAAACTAGCCATTGAGAAGGTGATGCGAGAAATCTCCAGGCCTGGTAACATTCTGCCTCCCAGGCCGGAGTTAACCTACATTGTGGAAGAAGTTTAATGGATGAATTCTCGAAAGAAGGGAATATGGGGAAGATTATGGCGGAACTTTCCCAGAAGTTAAGTGACTATGCCAAGTTTGAAGGACTTTATCATGTTGCAGAGGCTGAGTATATTTTAGAAGAAGATATGAAGGTTGGGGATCATGACAGTTTTGGGATTGATGACCTCCAACCTGCACCAGCAAATATGGAAGACCTCAAAGCAGATGTTCAAGATCCATTGCTAGAGGTCAATCTAGGTGATGAAGATGATAAAAGACTTACATTCATCAGTGACTTGCTAAATGAAGATTTCAGAAAGGAGTTGGTCTCGCTTTTGAAAGAATACCGTGATTGTTTCGCATAGAGTTACCATGAGATGCCGGGTTTAGACCGAAAAGTTGTTGAGCACCGATTACCGATGAAGCCAGGATTCAAACCACACAAACAACCTCCAAAGCGCATGACTCAAGAGGTGACAGACAAAATCAAGGAGGAGATCGAAAGGCTCCTGAAGGCCGGGTTTATCAAACCTATAAGGTATGTGGAATGGATTTCAACTATTGTATCTATGCTTAAAAAGAATGGTAAATTGCTTGTTTGTGTAGACTTTAGAAATTTAAACCTAGCAACACCCAAAAATGAATATCCCATGCTTGTTGCGGATGTGCTTGTAGACCGGGTTGCTAACCATAAAATACTTTCTTTTATGGATGGTCATTCGGGCTACAATCAGATCTTTATAAGCGAGGATGATGTTTATAAGACTGCATTTAGGTGTCCAGGGGCAATTGGTATGTTCGCTCGGATAATGATGCCCTATGGATTACGAAATGCTGGTGCAACATACCAACAGGCAATGAACGTGATTTTTCACGATCAAATTGAGAAAATAATAGAGGTTTACATTGATGATATTGTTGTCAAATCAAAAGAGGTCGAAAATCATTTGGCGGATTTAAGAAAAGCCTTCGAAAGAATGCGGAAAAATAAATTAAAAATGAATCCCGCCAAATGTGCTTTTGGTGTGAAGGCCGGGAATTTTCTGGGCTTTCTTGTGCACCAACGAGGCATCGAAATACACAAGAACAAAGCTCGGGCAATTCAAGAGGCTAGACCTCTATCTAATAAGACCGAGTTACAAAGATTTTTAGGGCAGATTAACTTTTTACGCACATTTATCTCTAATCTTTCAGGTAAGATCTCCACTTTTACGCCGTTACTCAAGTTACGGGCGTTGGAAGATTTTAGATGGTAATCAGAGCATCAAAAGGCCTTTGACTTAATAAAGGGATATCTTACAAGACCACCAGTCTTAATACCGCCAGTTTCAGGCAGGAATTTGAGACTTTATATTTGTGCATCAGAAAGATCTTTAGGATCTATGTTAGCACAAGTTAATGAGCAAGGCCAAGAGCAGGCTGTGTATTATCTTAGTAAGACTTTAACCGATGTTGAGCAAAGATATACCTCAATCGAAAAAATTTGTTATTCTTTGTTTTATACTATTGATAAATTGCCTCATTATTTTATGAATAATGTTGTGAATGTTATTTCTAAGTCTGATATTGTGAAATATATGCTTTCACAACCCATATCTAGAAGTAGAGTTGGTAGATGTGCGTTGGCCATGTCTGGCGGTAGATGTGCGTTGGCCATGTCTGGCTATGCCATCCGTTATGTACCACAGAAGGCAGTAAAAGGCCAAGTCTTAGTAGATTTCTTGGCCGACCACCTAATGCCTATTGAGGTTGATGTACAGGTAGATTTAGGAATGGTTCAAGTGGTACCATGGCAGCTCGAGTTTGATGGATCTCGAACAGATGAAAAGGCAGGGGCTGACATTATGATTACTGCCCCTAATAATGTTAAATATGAGTTTGCCTTTCAATTAGATTTCACCTGTAGTAATAATCAAGCAGAATATGAGGCCTTGATCATTGGCCTTGAGATATTGTTAGAAATGGGAGCTAAATATGTGGATATCATGGGAGATTCGCAATTAGTTTTGAACCAAATTAATGGCACATATAAATGCCATAGTTGGAATTTATTACCGTACCATTCATTAGCTACCCAATTGTTGAGAAATTTTCAAGATGTGACTTTAACTCATAATCCAAGATCATTGAATAGAGAGGCAAATGACTTAGCTCAGCTTGCCTCAGGTCTCAATATTGAAGAAGGAGAGGCTTTTAAAACAATTTTGGTTGAGAAAAGGGCCTTACCTTCAATAAAAACAAGTGGCACAAATATGGAAGTGCTTAGTAATAATATAATTCAGTCTGATTGGAGATTTCCAATTATCAAGCGTTTAATAACTCCTAATAGGCCATGTGATTAGAAAACTAGGTATACGGCCAATAAATTTGTTATGTATTCTGGGGAGTTATTTAAAAAGATTGATGATGGTTTATTATTAAAATGTATTAGCCAACAAGAATCTAT
Source organism: Hamamelis virginiana (assembly GCA_017140935.1). NCBI lineage: Eukaryota > Viridiplantae > Streptophyta > Magnoliopsida > Saxifragales > Hamamelidaceae > Hamamelis > Hamamelis virginiana. Next base: position 11,896 of record JAESVK010068777.1, read on the forward strand.
GTTAGTAATGGCCGAGGTACACGAAGAAATTTGTGGGGCACATCAAGCCGGGATAAAAATGCGTTGGTTATTATGGAGACATGGATATTATTGGCCCACGGTCTTAAAAGACTGTATCAATTATGCTAAAGGCTGTAAAGCTTGCCAAAAGCATGGCCAAATCCAGCATATACCTGCGCCACTGATTTGAATTATATCATAAAGCATTGGCCCTTGAGAGGCTGGGCAATAGATGTGATTGGGAAGGTTTATACACCATCTTCAGGTTTGCATGGGTTTATTATAGTGGCAATCGATTATTTTACTAAATGGACGGAAGCTAAGGTTATGAAGGTTGTTGATCAAGAGGCCATAATTAGGTTTATTAAAGAACATATTGTACATAGGTTCGGCCTACCTGAAACGATAAACACCGATAATGCCAAGTCATTTGTTGGGGATCAAGTGAAGGCATTTGCAAGAGAATATGAGATTAAACTTACTAATTCCACTCCTTACTACGCTCAAGCAAATGGCCATGTAGAGGCCGTAAATAAAACTTTGAAAAGCATTTTGAGCAAAATGTCGAATGAAAAACCTAGGACTTGGCATTTATAGTTATCCGAGGTCTTATGGGCTTACAGAACTTCATTCAAGGAGAGTATTGGAACAACTCCTTATGCCTTGACCTTTGGATATGATGCGGTGTTACCTTTAGAGGTCACCATTCCATCTTTGAGAGTGGCCTTACAAAATGATTTGTTACCTCACGAATATAATGAGGCCATGTTACTAGAATTGGAAAATTTATCTGAAGAGAGATTAAGAGCCTTAAACAACATTGAGGTTCAAAAGAAAAAAATGGCAAATGCCTATAACAAAAGAGTAAGATACAAGGCCTTTGCAGTTGGAGATTTTGTTTGGAAGGTTATTTTACCAATTGAGACCAAAGACCCAAGATTGGGAAAATGGTCTCCAAATTGGGAAGGCCCTTTTGAAGTTTTAGATGTAATTTCGATGTAATTTCAGGAGGGGCATATTCATTGAAGGAATTAGCCACAAGAAAAACAATTAAATCTATCAATGACAAATTCCTAAAGAGGTATTATCCCACTATGTGGGAGGCTATTCAAAGGGATGGCCAAAACAACTAATTCATGCTTATTTTGCAGGGCCGTCAAGTTCAAATACAAAGAGAGAAAAGAGCAAGATCTTTATATTGCTACAAAACTTCAAAATTTCCTACCTTACCGACTTTTCTAAAAAACCCAATCCATCAAAATACCCATTTCCATAATATCCAAAGTTCTGAAATGTTCAAACAAACCAAAACATAACCAAAGTGTCCAGAACAAGACACAAAAACACCCAAACTTTAAATTGTTCACATCCTACCATCAAACAAAATTCATTCACCAACCATAAAAACCCATCCATCACGAAAATATCCAAAACCATTCAAAAACAACCACCATGGAACAAACAGTAGCAAGAAAAGAGTAATGTTCAAGGAGATAGAAATTAAACCTGACAGTCAAGAGGGAGGCAAGCATTGAAAGTCTTCAGCGAAGGAAAACCTTGAGCATCAGACCATTCCTTCATGAACTTAAATTCAACGAGCTTCAGGTCTTCAGATTTTTTAGCCCAAGTCTAAGCTTCAAGGCTGGTAGAGCTATACTCACGCCGCTTAGAAGAGACCTCACCCCATAGCTCATTGAACCGTTTGTCCGCAGCCTTTATGGCAATGACCTGAGACTCCCGAAATTGTCTTCTTGCCTCCACTTGGGCTTGGAGGTCTTGAATTTGTTTCTGGAGGCTAGCAATTTCAGTATCCACATCCTTAACCCCTGTTTGAGCAGCCACCTTTTGATTATGAAGGTCGAGTATGACATCTTTGTTCACCTCAATAAAGGTTTTGGTTTGTTGGCGTTGCTCAAGAAGACCCTCCCATTTCCTCCTATCAGCTAACTTTAGTCTGAAATCCTTCACGAGATCCACAACCCGAGACATGCGAAGATAAATTTCGTTCATAAAGGATTCATACTCAGGGACACGGCGCAGATAGTTATAGCATTGAACAAGTTCATTAGCCATGTCTGGATCAAGGTCGGGAAGGCTCATATTATGCAGTTCCAAGAATCTAGCCTTATTTTCTTCAATCTCTGCCTTCAGCAAACCAGGGTCAACATCAGGAGGGAGATCGGGTTTTGGAGGAACAGCATGTGCCTTCAGAATGGGATCATCCAGGGTATCAAACCATGACTCAAGGTCTTCAGGGATGAGAGACTTGGGATCAGCCATTTCTGCTTCAAGGGGAAGAGACATGAACAGACTTTCTTCAATTAATGCTCGGAGCTCGAAGGCTGGAGTCTCTGAATGATCACTGAGAGTATGGGACGAAGAATTTATGGGGGATTTAGATTGGAGCTTTTTAGTGATCGGGGAATTCTCGGCCTCTTTTTCACTTTGTTCAAAATAAGGATCACCTTCACCACTGCTGGAAGTGTCCGAAAGACCAATTGTCTCAACAGAAGGCCGAGGAGTGGTAGACCTGCTTCCAACAAGATGCTGAGATCGTCGAGTAGGGACCAAAGGGCCACGAGTTGAGGACGGGTTTTCTTCAGCTTGTTTCTGCAGACTGTGAGTTTGTTTGCTGGGAACTTTCTTTTTGGAAATACTTGTTGTTTTTGGTGCTGTTGGAGGAGGGAGTGCCCTTAGTTTAAAAAGAAAAGAAAGCTCAGAGATGTCTGGCTTTACATCAATAGGACCATCTGAGACATCAAATTGCAAGGAGTCACAACCTAGGATAAAAGAAAATACACAACCATAAAAATGAATTGGGAACTAACTTACTGTCTAATTTCTTCCGGGCAGTAGGTTTCTCTGTCTTTCAGCCTTTTCTTTTATGAATTATGGGAGAAGGAGGTGAGACAGCAGAAAGTACGGCCGATGATTGAACCACAATCATACCTTCAACTATGGTATTACTGTGTTCTCTTATATAAATAATTATATAATAATTGTCGTTTTGCATAAAGATCTGTACAAATGGGTTCAAATCTCTGTTTCAAGAAATATGTTCAGATTGTATAAATTAAACTCGTCGCCTATGAAGCCTTGATGATCATCTCGAATTAATGAACGTTC
>JAESVK010068778.1:0-24000 GCA_017140935.1 Hamamelis virginiana
AGAGGAATTGAAAGCCCATTTTTCACACTCCAAGCTGAAGCTGTAGACTGAAGCCCATCTGAGCAAGTTTGCTGATTAGTTAAAATAGCACTAAGTAGTGTTTGGATGTCGTCGGCTTTCATGGTGGGGAGGATTTTACCAGTAGTATTCACAGTTTGGAAAGAGTTTGATAAAAAATCCATGTTTAGTCCAGCTAATAATTGACAATCTTCAAGAGCCCCGATTGCTGAGGTGGACAAACTGGACCGGCGGTTGAGGTACTTGTTAACTAGTGAGAGAAATTTTCGAGATTCGGATAATGACCGGCGGACGGAAAACCGGCCGTAGTCGTAGACATTGGCGGTTTGGTTCTGAGGAAGGACTGTGTTGCAGTAGGAAGGGTCAGGGGTGGACTTGCAAATGGTTCCCCGGGAGACGGGGCTTGCCGGAGAACCAGTTGTTGCGGCGGAAGATGGAGATAGAAAGAAGGGGAGGAGAGAGAAGAGAAGGGAAATGGTAGAGAGAGAAGAGAAGAGCTTGGAAGCAGCCATGGTTTATGAGAAAGAGAGAGAGAGAGAGTTTGGTTTGAAGAATGTGGGGTGTGTTGGTTTGGTTTATAGTTCATTATATAGAGGGGAGAAGAGATCTAACTTGCCTTGATTGGAACCTAGTTAGCTAGATAGAGAATTTGAGAGGGTTTAATTTGTATTTTGAAGTCAACTTTGTATTGCTTTTCAATTCTTAGAAACGCGTGGATCTTTAATGCAGTCTTTCTTTTCATTTTAATGCAGACTTTAATTGGCATGAAATTACAGGAGAAGCCAAGCTGTTTCCTTTGTGTTGTTATTTTATGCGTCCACTAGACAAGAACGTAGTCTATTTGTTCCTTATCAATCGGTGCATGTCTGCCATGTGGAGTTCTTTTAAAATGTTAAAATGCGTGGTTAAATAGCACCTTTTATATCTTTAAAAAATCATCAACTTAAATGCATTCAATTAAAGATTGATTAATTCAAGTTGATTATACCAGGAGCACCCTAAGCACAACTTGTTCATGATTATCATAAATTGGGTTATTAAAATTTTTCCTGTCTAGCTAGCTACTGAATAGCATATATGGGTTGAACCAAAATCATTTGGTTAATTAACGTGGATTTGTATTAGATTTTGTCTCCTATATTTTTGCCTTATTCGGAATATTATATTAACGCACATACTCATGATTCGAGACCCACGTTCACAACCATATCTTTGTTAGGTTAATTAACAAGATATTTGGCTAATTTTATATGTTAAAGAGTGAGACAAGCTAGATAAATTAAATGGGTGCAAAATATAATTCCCATGGCATTAGCATGGTACGATAATGGTGGATAAATACACCAATAAGTAGCTCCCCGTTTCGAGTTTCCTGGGTCACCTACCCAAGGTATTTGTCTTGCATCTTACCCTGTGTCCGTGATTAGTAGGGTATTGCGGTCACCCGGGGGATTAGTCGAGGTGCGCGCAAGCTCGCCCGGACACCCTAGTCATCAAAAAAAAAAACTTGTGATTTATTAAATTAAAAATCACCAAATCAAGATTTTGATCGACCCAATTAATGGAAATACTAGAACAACCCTCTTGTATATTTAATTAGGCCATGAGTCATTACCAGATAATGACACAATTATTCTCTAGATTAATTTGACCGACCGAAACATATGGGGTTAATTCAATTAAAAAAAAAAAATGGTGGAGGCAGACCAACCCAAATTTTAGTCTAAAAATCCATGCCCATATATGCCTTACTAAGTGGTACGGTATTACGCGGAAAAGACATGTGCTGCAGGAGGTACGAAGTTTCCTCCTATACTATTTTTCAACTTTTATTGTTGCCACTTGTTTGAAATTTTAATTAACAAACGAAGCCATTTAATGTTTCCTAAGCTAAGACCAAGAATATCATTCTATATTCTAATTAATCAATCTTAGTGATAGAGATCCTAAACCTAATTTCAATTCCCTATAATTAGGACGTGTTCATGAGTGTATATATTATATTGATGAGACCGATCTCCCTCTTCCCTCTTTTAATTATATTGGTATGTAATATGGTATGTCATATCAGCTATCTTGCATAATTGTACTAACATAGCAATACCATATCAAGCGCAATAAAACGAAAATAATAAAAATGATGATGCATATCCAGAAGCACCCAACTTATATCATAAAATGCATGTGATATAATCACATGCTGTTTAAAGTTTAAAGTTTTCTCTTATTCAATCGTATTAATTTGTTTGAAAAATTATGTCAGTTTAATCAATGCGTGTAAACTCATTTTAATATATTTTGATTAAATTTATACAAGTGAACTAAATATTAAATTTTGAATTAAAAAAAAAAAAAAAAACTCATAGAAAAATAGATAAGAGTGTCCACATCTTATATGGATTCTAAATAATAATAATAATAATAATAATAAGAGATAATGAGATGGTCGTACGGTTGTCTGACAGGCTAAACCATTTTTCTATCGATTCATCATCTACGTACCGAGTTTATTGCTAACCCTGACGGTAGTTCAGTTGGAAAGGGACCACGCCTCAATTAAGAAGTGTAGGTCTTGAGTTTGACTCGTGTTAAACTCTTGGAGCCACTGGAGGCTTACCTGGTCATTAACTTCAGGATCCCGGAATTAGTCGAGGTGCGCGTAAGCTGGTCCGAACACCCGGTTATCAAAAAAGAAATAATAATAATAATGAGAGTCCAATTTTATTAATAAAACATATAGGAATTGAAGATAGAGATTGAGATAGTTGTGTTAATTAATAAATTATTGGAAAAATGCCAAACAATTAAAGTCAAAAGTCAAAAGTCAAAAGTAGTAGGAGGAGTAACTAAACTCTTAGTAACTAAAAAAGTTTGAAATATTCAAACACGCATGACATGAACGTTACGTTGAGATACAAAGATTTGACGAAGCGAGCCGTCAACAGGCTGGCTGTGTTTGGTGAAACGGCGTCGATGCCGGCGGTCGTTTTGTTAAATCCACATTTATATCACCGAGACACCGACTCTTCATATATGAAGATTGAAGGTCTCTCCAGCTAGCTAGTTACGTACGACTCTCTCTGATCTGGTGTTATTAAATTACTGGTTTCATTTTCTCAATCTTTGTGTATTATGGTGCATACACGTACAGGCAAGACTCTCCTGCACAAGCTCAATAGAAAAAAAATATATGAAAAAATCCGCCGTTAGATTAGATGAACCGCAAATAAATTCCATGTTCGCTAAAAATCACAGTAATCTAATGATCAGTTTCTAAAAAAACCAACTAAAAAAATTGATGACATTTCAAAAAAAAAAAAAAATCACAAATTTTCACTGGATTTTTCAAAAAGTTTAAATGTTGGATGACTGATTTGTGACGAATATAAAATTCATAAATAATTCATCTAATTTAAGAGTTGATTTTTAAAATTTTATTTTGCAATGAACATCTCATAAAAAATTACGTAAAATGTACCTTATAATAGCATAATTGATGTAAACACGAGGCCAGAAGATGTATAGGCTAGTGGTATTAATTGGCCAATTACCATCACGTTGTTATAACTGTCTTGCTTTTTCATTTTTTATTTTTTATTTTTTAATAGAAGAATTCCAACCGTTAAACCTAACACTCTTCAAGTTCTAATGTCCTCCGATAGCATCATTAAGCCAAAAGGGCGGTGGTTACATGTCGTGCTTCGATTTCGAGGCCTAATGGAATTGAAATATTCTTAAAGGGAATTCATCTACAATGATTTCCTAAACTATAAGGAATAATACCAAACAAAAATAAGACTATTGCTAAGTATACCAAGTGATATGATCTAGTAAACTATTGCTGACTTAAATTTAAGTAAGTTAAGACTTATGGTTATTGGATCATCTCATAAATGAGATCTTTTTAAGCGATAAGATGATCCAATGTCCGTCAATATTTAGCTGACTTAGATCTAAGTCAGCAGTAGCTAACTAGATCATTAATACTCAGTTAAAAAGGTCTTAGATAATATCAACAATAATAACGGGACCCACATCAACAAATACTCCAGTAAATAACATTCTTGTCGTTGCAAAAAGCTAAAAACAATGATAGAGAGTTATTTTCTCTTTTTTCTATTTGTTTTGCCATTATTTTTTGTGATTGAAAATAGACTTTCATTACCTTTTGCAATGACAATATGTTATGCAATATGCACTCTATTGAAAATTCATGAGTATGAAAAATATGGGATGGAGCAAAATTGGAGATATGAGTTCTAACCAAATGTTGAAGAATTGAATGTACGTCCACCCATCAACCATGCTTCGGTTTCTTAGGGATAGACACATATTCTTCATAAACACCAGCAGTAACATATATCAAAAAGTACCCATTGCTACTATCATTGTTTAGCACTAGACACTTTAACCCGAAATTAAAAACCACCACCATGTGTTCCACTTTGAGTTTGAGTGGTGAGGTCTTTCATTTCAAACTATTTCCCTCTTTTTTACATACCACTTAAACAACGACACGTCATGGTGGTTTTTAATTTTGGGTTAAAGTTTCAGGTGATATAGAATTGTTGATTGTTTTTAGGAGCAGCATCCACAGCTTCAGTAATGGTGGTAAAGTTTCCACTACCATCCTGACTGACAATCACAATATCGCTCACCGAAACCCCCTTACCATCACTCATCGGAATAAGTTTCCTTCTTCCATTCGACTCATAAATCCGGCGAATACGGCTCGACATGTTCAAGGGTAAGCACCCATTTCTGAATGTAAGTTGCTTCAACGTTTACGTCGTCGGCTTCCATGTTAGGGAGAATACTACTAGTAGAAAACCATGTTTAGGCCAGCTAGTAACTTACAATCTTCGAGGGCTAGGATCATGGGGAATTAGTCACTAGATTTAGCCAAAACATGCAGGTGTAATTCAATAAAAAAGATGGTAGCCACGGACCATACTTGAACAAGTCTTAAAACATCATACTCATTATTATTTTCTAGTTAGATTTAATTAAACATTATTAGTCAAGTGGTTTGTATTACCACTTTGAAAGCATAGATTTCACACGTGAATACATGAAATTGCATCCTTACCTATTTATTAATATGAAGGGAAGTAAGGATAGGTTACTATTGGTTAAAATAAAATAAAATAAAATAAAGGAGAGAGAAGGTTGAATTAAACTTTGGGTATTATACTTGTGCAGCAAAAGGCATGAAATTTCTCTTATGCTACCCTTTTGTTCCCCTTCACATGTGACCTTCACTCTCCACTCTCCAAGAGTCCAAGGCATAGAGACAGATAATCGAAACGTGTTGGACATACACCAATAATGGAGAAAGTAATCGTGTGCCCTTTAAAAGAATTTATTTATTTGTCTTATGTCCTGCATGCAGCAAGGTTCTTTTTCTCCAAATGTCCTAAGATTCAACACCCACAAGCTTTCTGATATTGCCTATAACCAGAAGGACCAGGACAGATTGATGTTAATTAGATAGGAATTTGTCCAAAATCACAGCTTGTGATTGCATGTGTCTTGAATATGCTTGGTTGATGTGTCATCATCTGGATGCTCTGTTTTTTACTGGGATGATGTGCAGATGATCCAAATCACGATACATCTCCCAAACACCAAGTAAACCCAAACAGAGGATCCTAATTCCTAGTATAGGGCATTCTTGTCTGAGATAACCACTCATCTCCCCATATGATGTATGGGCACAGTGAAATTATAAGCATAAGTTGCATTAATGTCACTCAATTAACTGTGGTATTCAATCCTGGTCCACTATTATTGCTCGGCATAGTATAATGTACGTAATTAGTACGAAATTATTATACCATAGACAGCTCCAAGTCGCAGAACATATTAAATTAAACTATCACCTTAGCATGCTACATCAACATGTTACATGGCATGGGTTGACGTGGACTAGCACATGGGTTGGAAGACAAATTGGGACTCGGCGACTCGCTATTTTTCATGCTTTTTATGATTGACACATGACCAAATTAAGTATCATTTGCATAGCTAGAAGCGGCAAGAGAATGACTTTTGGGTTCGCTCAAAATTACCCCTAGCCAAAATTGCTCTACATCAAGTGCCAAAAATCTATTTGGAGAACCCCAAACAGGATGCCAAAGGACCACATGCAAATTAGAGGCATTTCTGCATTTGTGTACAAGTAAATTTTTACAATGGTAAAAGGCAAGGAATTTCTGCATTTTTTGTACTTAATTTAGAGAATATAAGAATATATAACACAAGTCGAGTAAGACAAGAGAAAAAGAAAGATGACCTAGTCAACAAAGAGACCTATCAACAGTGAATAGTTATGAATGAAAATTAAGCTACTTTAATTTACTGCTCTTGTTATTCACTCTCAATTGAGAAACTATTGACATTGTTTTAAAAAAAAAAGTAAATTAATTGACTGTTAATCCCAAGAAAATGTTACATTGAGAAAGCTTGGGCAATATTACATGCTTATTGCTTCATTTAAAAACAATTACAAGAATAAAAGAATAGCTATAGGTATATGTTGATTCACTAAAAAACTTTTAGGATCGGAGTTCGAACAACTGTGAGGTAGTTCGAATTACATTTTACGGTTAAGATCAAGTAATGGGATTCGAATGCCTCAATTAAGAGGACTTTTTAAGGAGACAGGCCAAGCGAATTAATCCTAACAATAATAAGAAAACTCAATCATAAAAATAAAATAAAATAGAGATGGAGGAGATGGATGTGGAGATGGAAAGAAAAATAAAAGGACTTTTATTAATTACTAACTACCACATAGAGTTACAGCTCGAACTACCCTCGAGCCTTTGGAACAAAACTACTACTTCATTTAAGAACAGCTAGAACCATGGATGCCTTCGATAAGGAGTCAAAGTGACCAAGCAACATCAAAAAGCAAACTACTGATAATAGAAAATTCTTTATACGAAGCCATAGAGGGCCAAGCAATACGAAAGACTAAAAGGAATCCCCCATACCCCAAGTTAGGGTGAAAGAGATGGGTGCGCTCTAATTCATCTGTTGAGTTGATGTGTGTTGAGAAAGAGAGACATTCTACTGGTCTTCAGGCTTTTACTTATAGACTTTTAAGTTGTAGTCTTCTGATCCTTCATCTTCAAGCTGGATCATCTTCAACTACTATTTATTCCCATCTGGATAAGACTTCTTCATTGGCTTGATAATTATCCTCTAAGAGTAAAGAGTTTAGATACCAACAAATTCCTTATAACCTACATTTCCTGATTGGCTTTGAACTCCTTGAAAACTAATATTTTACTAGCCAATTTATCATTAGCTAAAATTAAATAACTTAATTAAAGCCATTTTACTAGCCATCTGGCCTGATTAAATTATGGATTAACAGTATCATAATCCATTGTCGATCATGCTGCTCCTTACAAGCTAGCAGAGTAGGCCACTCCTGTTTGAGGTAACCAATTATCTCCCAATAAGAAGCCAGATACAGTGAAATCAGCAGCATCAGTAGCATTAATCACACGGTAACCAGCCCATGTCACCCGATCCGTGATATCCGATCCGGGTCCAGTATTATTATACTCAGCATAGTATAATGTGCTTAGAGCAAAATCACCAGACCATATACTCCAACCTGTGGGATGAATCGAACTATCCATAAAAGATTGCATATAAACTGTCCTAGAATAGTTCTTCCATGGCCTTCCTAGGTACGTTTTGGTAATGCCAATGCTTGAAGCCAAATCATCAGCTGCTCTAATAGTACAATTTTGAATTGATGTGCCTGTGTTCTGATTTGGGTCTGTTCTTCCTTGAGCAGTGATGGCATTGAATTGTCCACTCATCGGAAGCCGAGGATACATGTTGCAGTTTTGGAAAACAACAGCAGCGTTACCAAATATGAAATCAACTGTTCCATATATATCACATTCTCTATAGAATTGCCTTAGAGAATGTGTATATAAGGTATCTTGGTATGCTTCAAAACTGCAGCTATGAAATGTTGATAAATCAGCCCCATTTCGAACTGCAACTGCTTGGTGCTTGATTGCTCCGGCAGTGTTACGAAATGTAATGTTAACTGCGACAAATCCTGTTCCGACCACAGCTGCAATATTGATATGGAACTTATAACATTATGCTAGGAAAGTGCTAGAAAATATTGAAAATTGAGTATATTGGAAGCCCACTAGAATCTCATAAAACAAATCGAGGTCCTGGAGTAAAATTTTGACACCATGCATGAGTATGTGATGTACGAGGTTTAAAGTAATTTTATCCATTCCGAGGATATACTAATCTTAGCCCAAGGCTTATGGAGAAGAAAAATATTAAATGGACCACATTCTAAATTTTATTTTTTAAACTATATATGTGACATAATTATAACATAATAGAAAATATGGTTTCATATAATTTGAAAAATGTGGTCCTACTAGCTATCAATACTCTGGGGAGACTAGGCTTAAGATATCTTATATTAACAAATATATAAAAATAAAATCATATATAATGCATGTAAATAAATAGGGAGAGAAATGGATTCTTACCAAATGTTGCAGAATTGAATGTAGTCCACCCATCAACAACGCTACGGTTGCCTGTGATTATTGTCTGATTAATACCATCTCCAATCATCATCAAATACGTCTGCTTCTTAGAAATGGTCACATTTTCTTCATAAACACCAGCAGTGACATAGATCAAAAAGTACCCAGTGCTACCATCCCTTTTAGTAGGAGCAGCAGCCACAGCATCAGTAATATTGGTAAAGTTTCCAGTCCCATCTTGACTCACAGTGACCATATCACTCACCAAAACATCATCATCACCACTACTACCACTTTGAAGAAGTTTCCTTCCGCTTACAGACTCATAAAGCTTTCGGTTATTGCTCGACATTTTGAGCGGTAACCGGCCATTTTGGAATACGAGCTGCTTCTTCCCTGGATGCCGCGTGGAGTTCTTTGTCTTGTTAGTAGGTACCCAACCTTTCTTGAACAAAGCCAAAGAAACACTATAAAGTTTAGTGTCATTAGAGAGAGGAATTGAAAGCCCATTTTCCACACTCCAAGCTGAAGCTGTAGATTGAAGCCCATCTAAGCAAGTTTGCATATTAGTTAAAATAGCACTAAGCAGTGTTTGGATGTCGTCCGCTTTCATGGTGGGGAGGATTTTACCATTAGTATTCACAGTTTGGAAAGAGTTTGATAAAAAATCTATGTTTAGTTCAGCTAATAATTGACAATCTTCAAGAGCCCCGATTGCTGAGGTGGACAAATTGGACCGGCGGTTGAGGTAATTGTTAACTAGTGAGAGAAATATTTGAGATTCGGCTAATGACCGGCGGACACAAAACCGGCCGTAGTCGTAGACATTGGAGGTTTGGTTTTGGGGAAGGACTCTGTTGCAGTAGGCAGGGTCAGGGGTGGACTTGCAAATGGTTCCCCGAGAGACTGGGCTTGCCGGAGAACCGGTCGTTTGGGCAGAAGATGGAGAGAGAAAGAAGGGGAGGAGAGAGAAGAGAAGGGAAATGGTAGAGAGAGAAGGGAAGAGCTTGGAAGCAGCCATGGTTTATGAGAAAGAAAGAGAGAGAGAGAGTTTGGTTTGAAGAATGTGGGGTTTGTGGGTTTGGTTTATAGTTCATTATATAGAGAGGGGAGAAGAGATTTATCTTGCCTTGATTGGAACCTAGTTAGCTAGATTGAGAATTTGAGAGGGTTTTGTATTTTGGCACGAAATTACAGGAGAAGCCAAGCTGTTTCCTTTGTGTTGTCATTTTATGTGTCCACTAGACAAGAACGTAGTCTACTTGTTCCTTATCAATCGGTGCATGTCTTCGCGAAAATATCTATGTATCCTCGCCTCCCTTTGAGACTAAGGTTACTAATATCTTTATGAAAATATTAATTAATATTCAACTCCCCATTTTTACTGCATTTTATTTTTTACTCTCTATTTTTCATCCTAATATATCCTTTCATGATTAATTGAGGATCATGTAGATTTCATGTTAATCATATATAAGATGTTAACTTAATTCACGATCCAATTCTAGGATCAAGGAAACATCATAATATATATATATATATATATATGGCACCTTTTATATCTTTAAATCAACTTAAATGAGTTCAGCTAAATATACAGTTCTAGCTTTGAAGTACTATGACTTAATGTTTGATATGATAGTTGACGTGATTGTATCATATCAATATAATATAATATATATAGTGACTGATCTAATATATCAAATTAATCATTTGAGTTTATATAGCAAATTGATGTATTGATTAATTTTGAGTACACTTCAACTAAAAGGGATGCATCATATAGTGGCTTTTGATTCTTTGTCATGCATGCTAAAATAATCATGTTAATGTGGTGGAATTAATTTAGACTGAAAAGCACGATTTGTTTCTCACCCTCATGCTTTTTCTGATGTGAACGATACCTCGTATGCCAACTGGAGTGATCAAGTATAATCAACAACCTTTGAAATTATATAAAAACTTAAATATGAAAAAATGTAAGAATCATGAAGATTGATTAATTCAAGTTGATTATACCAGGAGCAACCTAAGCCCAACTTGTTCATGATTATCATAAATTGGGTTACTAAAATTTGACCTGTCTAGCTAGCTACTGAATAGCATGGGTTCAACGTACCAAAATCATTTGGTTGACGTTTTTGTCTCCTATAGTTTTGCCTTATTCGGAATATTAATGCACATACTCAACACCCACGTTCACATATGTTTTGGATTAAACAAAAACAGCCATATCCTTGTTAGGTTAACAAGATATTTGGCTAATTTTATATGTTATAGAGTGAGAGAAGCTAGATAAATTAAATGGGTGCAAAATATAATTCCCATGGCATTAGCATGGTACGACAATGGTGGATAAATACACCAATAAGTAGCAACACTTGTGATTTATTTAAATTAAAAATCACCAAATCAAGAGTTTGATCGACCCAATGGAAAAACTAGAACAACCCTCTTGTATATTTAATTAGACCATGAGTCATTTCCAGATAATGACACAATTATTCTCTAGATTTGACCGAAACATATGGGGTTAATTCAATTATTATTAAAAAAAAATGGTGGAGGCAGACCATATACACCTAAATTATAGTCTAAAAATCCATGCCCATATATGCCCTACTAAGTGGTATTATGCGGAATTAGGTGTGCGCGGATAGGGTGGTGGCGGGTGGAGAGTAAAACTGTCAACCAATCCTGCCCTTGGCGGGTGGCTAATCTTCTCACCCGCCAACCAACCTGGCTACCTCAATAACTAACGGATTGGTTGAATATGGTGGATTTCAACCGGCGAATTGAGCGGGTGAAGTATTGATATATATATTTTTTTTAATAAATATCTAAAGTTCCTAAAACCTTTTTAACAAGCAAAGACATCTCAAATTTGTATCTAAAGGAATTAGTGGGTGTGGATAATGCTGTGGAAATTCTTCAGAATGTGCCTGCTGGTAAAAGAGGGACAAATATTTTTATTTGGAAGCCTTCCGATGATGGTAATTTCTCAACAGCTTCTGCTTGGGAGGTGATTCGAAAGAAAGGTCAGTTTTTTCCGGATCATAATTGGTTTTGGCATAGCATGTTGCCTAAATGAATATCTATATGTATGTGGAAAGGTTAGTAATTTAAATGTTTGGTTGTGGATGAGAGAGTACAGAGTAAAGGAGTGTCACTTAAGCATATAACATTCTCGTTATAGTAATAAATTTAGGGTCTTATTACATTTCATATCTTTTCAATTTATGTTTTCATTATTCTGTAATTAATACATGCATGAATGAGATTATTGACTTTTCTATAATTGCCTTGTCAACTACAGGACCTTGCAAAGAAAACAAAAGAGCGGACTTGGGCTTTATGTGCAAGTAAAAAAGGGTGAATTTTTTTGTGTGAATATTTTAGAATTTTGCTTTGGATTGGATAATGTAGTAGTTAGCTAGAGGTACTGAATATATAGTTTAATTCTTCCATGATATATTTTCATGAATTTGGTTATAGATGTGATAATTTCTTTAGTATATTCACTATGATATATTAACTATATAAATGGTAGTCTTTTATTACAATATAGAATAAGTAGATAGGGACATGAAAATAGGCAATTTTTAATACAGATTTAAAGAGTTATTCACGGTATTTCAAAAACATTGTAAAAAACATGTTATTTATGGCGGTTTATAAATACTGTGAACAACTATTCATTGCAGGAAAATGACAACCATTAATGGATTTTTATAAATGCACTAAAAAGTATTAACGGCGTTTAAAAAATGCCGTAAATAATATGCCGTCAAAATATCAATTATTTAAGGCGTTTTATAAATGCCGTTAAAAAAAATCGCGACCATTTCTAACTTTTTTTTTTATCGCCAAATGACAATTATTTAAGGTGTTTTTCTAAATCATTGAAAAATAATACTTTTTACGGCGTTTGAAAAATGCCGTAAATAATACTTTTTACGGCGTTTAAAAAACGTCGTTAATAATAAGGGAACAAAACTTTTTACGGCGTTTACAAAATGCCGTAAAAAGTATTATTTACGGCGTTTTTCAAACGCCGTAAAAAGTATTATTTACGGCGTTTTTTTAAACGCCGTAAAAGATAATAAATGCTGGTTAAAAAGGGCGCCAAGATTTTCCCAGTAAATTTTAGCGGCAAAAGGTAAACTTATTTACGACGTTTATTTAACGCCGTAAATAATACTTTTTACGGCGTTTATTAAACGCCGTAAAAAATATTATTTACGGCGTTTTCTAAACGCCGTAAAAACATGGTCCATTTACAGCATCGCTGTAGAAGGCGTTTTTTGCGGCGTTTAATAAACGCCGTTAATAGTTATTTACGGCGTTTTTTAAACGCCGTAAAAAGCAATTTTTCTTGTAGTGCTTGCTTAAGCTTGTGATTGTTGTGCTCGGAGAAGCATAGAGAATATTGATCACATTCTTTCCTCGGGAGATGTGGCGTCTAAGGTATTGAATTATGCTACTTCAATGTTGGGGGTTCCTTGTTTGCGCCATTGGCCGTGGAAAACCAGAGTCTCTACCTAGTTTTATTATGCAAAGAAGTCGTCTATTACAGGTATATTAATTGGCTTAATTCCCTGTTTGATTATGTGGTGCCTTTGGAAGAGAAGATGTAAAGTGAGAATGGAAGGTAAGCAGGAAAATGCTAATCAAGTCTGGTAAACTGTGCGGGTGTGGATTAACTTATTAGACAATAAGATTGTTTCAGTCCCAAAATTATCTGTGCATGAAAGAAAAATTTTGGAGGAATTCCGGTTGAAGTGTCCAAGCACTTGTAAAAGATCAGAAAAAATCGTTTCATGGTCTAGGCCCCGAGCGAGCTAGATGAAAATTAATTGTGATGGAAGTTGTCGTGGTAATCCCGAAAATTCGGGAGGTGGTGGTATCATTCAAGATAGTAACGACGTGATTCAAGGTGCTTTCTCAACTCATTATGGTTATGGTACAAATAATGGGGCAGAGTTAAAGGTTATTTTGGAGGGTATTCGTTGGTGTAAACGGCTTCAAGTTGTTAATGTTATCACTGAGAGTGACTCACAAATAGTTGTTGATTAGATTCGAAAGGGAAGGTGCACTATATGGTATTTTTGAGATTTTTGGGAATAGCTATGCAATGAGTTGGAGGGAATGAACTTCGTGGTGGCACATCAATACCGTGAAGCAAACTGTGCGGCAGACTTTTCAGTAAGAGAAGGGGAAATGGGAAGAAATGCAATTTATGTTAGTCATCAAAGCTTTCCACGAATTTTAAAAGGAATTGTTCGGACTGACTTGTTGGGGCTTCCTTCTATTCTCAGATAATTATAGGTTTGTTTATTTATTTATTTTTTTGCTATTATATTGATCTTTTATTGATTATGTTGGTTTTGATGCTTGGGATGGTTTTTGTGAATCCCATGTATCCTGCTTGTTTCCTCGGTATTCCTCTGCCATAAGCGAGGGCTTTATCAATAATTTTGGGGTAGGGGCTGCTTTGGTCATGTGGCCTTGACTCTTCTCAAAAAATAAAATAAAATAAAATAAAATTTGTATCTATCAATGCAATATTATATTCTTTAATAATTAAAATATAATCCAAATAATTCTTATAACAATAAAAGCTACTAATTAGATATATAATAATAAAGGTTCTTTGTTATTAAAAAACCTCTTACAAACTAACATATGGTTTCGCATTCAAAATTGATAGCATATCCAACAAAATAAGTGTATTTTAAAATTATCACGATAAATATCTCTAAAGAAATAAAAAATACTTATCTTGCAAGCATATCCAATTAAGAAAAAATATAAGGTAGTGATGAAATTTATTTTATTTATTTATATATATATTGTTGGCGGGTGGGACGGGTCTAGGGTGGATTATATCACCTTTGTACCCGCCAACCGAACCTATCCGCCAAAATTTTATCAAATCCATCCAACCCAACCCTTCTAACTATTGTAACCGTGGATTGCGGGTTGAGTCCAGATGGGTGGGGTCGGGTCATGCGGATTTGGCGGGTTTTTGAACACCCCTATGCGGAAAAAACATGTGTTGCAGGAGGCACGAAGTTTCCTCCAATATTATTTTTCAACTTTAATTGTTGCCACTTGTTTGAAATTTTACAAACAAACAAGGCCATTTAATATATGTTTCCTAAGCTAAAGACCAAGAATATCTTTCTATATTCTAATCAATCTTAGTGATAGAGATCCTAAAACTAATTTCAATTTACTATAATTAGGAGGTGTTTATGAGTGTATATATTGATCAGACCGACATCCCTCCTCCTCCTCCTTTAATTATATTAATACCTAACATGATATGTCACATCAACTATCTTGCCTAATTGTACTAACATAGCAATACCATATCAAGCGCAATAAAATGAAAATAATAAAAATGATGAGGTGTATATAGCAGCACTCAAATTATATCATAAAATGCATGTGATATAACCACGTGCTGATTAAAGTTTAAAGTTTTCTCTTATTCAATCGTATTAATTTGATCGAAAAATTATATCAATTTAATCAAGCGCACGTCCACTCATTTTACTATATTTTGATTAAATTTATACAAGTGAATTAAATATTAAATTTTGAATAATGTGTTCTAAAATAGTTTTTTATTTTTTTTTTTTAAAAAAAAAAAAAAACTCAGAGAAAAATAGATAAGAGTGTCCACATCTTATATGGATTCTAAATAATAATAATAATAAGAGATAATGAGAGTCCAATTTTATTAATAAAAGATATAGGAATTGAAGATAGAGATTGAGATAGTTGTGTTAATTGATAAATTATTGGAAAAATGCCAAACAATTAAAGTCAAAAGTCAAAAGTCGCAAGTTGTAGGAGAAGTTAACTCAACTCGTAGTGACTAGCAAAGTTTGAAATATTCAAACGCGGATAACATGAACGTTACGTTAAGCTACAAAGACTTGACAAAGCGAGTCGTCAACAGGCTGGCTGTGTTTGGTGAAACAGCGTCGACGCCGGTGGTCGTTTTGTTAAATCCACACATATATCACCGACTCTTCACATATAAAGCTCTCTGTAGCTAGCTAGCTACGTACGACTCTCTGATCTGATCTTATTAAATTTTTGCTTTCATTTTCTCAATCTTCGTGTGTTATGGTGCATGAACGTACATGCAAGACTCACCTGCACAAGCTCAAGAGGCAAAAAAAAAAAGACTGTTAGATTAGATGAACTGTATATGAATTTCATGTTCGCTAAAAATCACAGTGATCTAATGATCAGTTTCTAAAAAAAATTGATGATATTTTAAAGAATAAAAAAATCACAGATTTTCACTATGATATTTTTTAAAAAAAACTGTTGGATGGTTATAATTTTTAACAAATATAAAATTCATAAGTAATTCATCTAATCTAAGAGTTGATTTTTAAAATTTTATTTTATAATGGACATCTCATACAAAATTACGTAAGATGCACTTTATAACAGCATAATTGATGTAAACACGAAGCCATAACATGTACAGGTTAGTGGTATTAATTGGCCGATATCGTCACGATGTTATAATTGTCATGCTTTTTTATTATTTATTTTGACTAGAAAGAAATCCAACCCTTAAACCTAACACTCTTCAACTTCGAGGCCTAATGGAATTGAAATATTCGTAAAGGGAATTCATCTTCAATGATTTCCTAATTCCTAAACTATAAGGAATAATACCAAACAAAAACAAGACTGTTGCTAAGTATACCAAGTGAAATGATTTAATCAGCTACTGTTAACTTAGATTTAAGTCAGTTAAGGTTTATGGCCGTTGGATCATCTCATGAATGGAGACTTTTTTAAGTGATGAGATGATCTAATGTCCATCAATACTTAATTGACTTAGATCTAAATCAGCAGTAGCTGACTAGATGATTACTCAGTATACAAATTAATTAAATTAAATTAATTAAATTAATTAATGGACTGTTACTAAGTATACCGAAGTAGTATACCTAATTCGGATGAATAATTCACTAGATTCATTAATTGACTGTTGTGAATTTAGACAGACCAAAAGTTTGACTACATCACTTAAAATAAATAAATAAATAAAGTTAGGCAGTACCAATAAACTTTTCTTTCGTAGATTAATTATAAGCATTTTCTATTAATTAATATTAAAAGTGAAGCAGAAGAAGCATAAAATAGTTCCAGTTTGGGCTGATGAGCTGATTGATGCATTAGCCCAGCCCAAGTTAGGTTGGGATTTTTAAACCCAAACCCATCTTATACATCAACCCAAGCTTGCCCCATTGGTAAAGTTGTTACCAAGCAACAGTGAACAAAGAGAGTAATCAAATGTATTGACTTGCTTGACTTAATTGATCTTTGAGGTTCAATTCCCAAGCAAGAAAGTAATCAAATGTATTGACTTAATTGACTCAGACTGCTGCTCAAAAATGTCTGATTAAAAAGAATATATAACACAATTCGAGTAAGACAAGAGCAAAAGAAAGATGACCCAGTCAACAAAGAGACCTATCAGCAGTGAATAGTTATCAATGAAAATTAAGCAACTTTAATTTACTGCTATTGTTATTCACTCTCGATTGAGAAAGCTTGGGCAATATTACATGCTTACTGCGCTTCATTTAAAAACAACTACAGGAACAAAATAACAGCTATAGGAATCATAATCCATTGTGGATCATGCTGCTCCTTACAAGCTAGCAGAGTAGGGCACTCCTGTTTGAGGTATCCAATTATCTCCAAATAAGAAGCCAGATACAGTGAAATTAGCAGCATCAGTAGCATTTATCACATGGTAACCAGCCCACGTCACTCGATTCGTGGTATTCGATCCAGGTCCAGTATTATTATATTCAGCATAATATAATGTACTTAGAGCAAAATCACCAGACCATATACTCCAACCTGTGGGATCAATCGAACTATCCATATAAGATTGCATATAAACTGTCCTAGAATACTCCTTCCATGGCCTTCCTAGGTACGTTTTGGTAGTGCCATTGCTTGAAGCCAAATCATCAGCTGCTCTAATAGTACAATTTTGAATTGATGTGCCTGTGTTCTGATTTGGGTCTGTTCTTCCTTGAGCAGTGATGGTATTGAATTGTCCACTCATCGGAAGCCGAGAATAAATATTGCAGTTTTGGAAAACAACAGCAGCGTTACCAAATATGAAATCAATTGTTCCATATATATCACATTCTCTATAGAATTGCCTTAGAGAATGTGTATATAAGGTATCTTGGTACGCTTCAAAACTGCATCTATAAAATGTTGATAAATCAGCCCCATTTCGAACTGCAACTGATTGGTTCTTGATTGCTCCAGCAGTGTTACGAAATGTAATGTTCACTGCCACAAATCCTGTTCCGAACACAGCTGCAATATTGATATGGAACTTATAAGATTATGCTCGGAAAGTGCCAGAAAATATTGAAAATTGAGTATATTGGGAACCCACTAGAATCTCATAAAACAAATCGAGGTCCTGGAGTAAAATTTTGGCACCAAGAGCATGTAATGTACGAGGTTTACAGTAATTTTGTCCATTCCGAGGATATCCTAATCTAAGCCCAAGGCTTATGGAGATGAAAAATACTAAATAGAACACATTCTAAATTTTATATTTTTAAACTATATATGTAATTAACATAATTATAACATAATAGAAAATATGGTTTCATATGATTTAAGAATAGGCTTTAAGATATCCTATCTTAACAAACATATAAAAATAACATAATATATATAATGCATGTAAATTAATAAATAGGGAGAGAAAAATGAGTTGTTACCAAATGTTGCAGAATTAAATGTAGTCCACCCATCAACACCGCTACTACGGTTGCCGGTGATTATTGTCTGATTAATACCATCACCAATCATCATCAAATACGCCTGCTTCTTAGAAATCGTCACATTTTCTTCATAAACGCCAGCAGTGACATAGATCAAAAAGTACCCAGTGCTACCATTCCTATTAGTAGGAGCAGCAGCCACAGCATCAGTAATATTGGTAAAGTTTCCAGTCCCATCTCGACTCACAGTCACAATATCACTCACCAAAATCTGATCATCACCGTCACTACTATTATCACTCTTTTGAAGAAGTTTCCTTCCGCTTACAGACTCATAAAGCTTCCGGTTAATGCTCAACATTTTGAGCGGTAACCGGCCATTTTGGAATACGAGCTGCTTCTTCCCTGGCTGCAACGTGGAGTTCTTTGTCTTATTAGGTACCCAACCTTTCTTGAACAAAGCCAACGAAACACTAAAAAGTTTAGTGTTATTAGAGAGAGGAATTGAAAGCCCATTTTTCACACTCCAAGCTGAAGCTGTAGATTGAAGCCCATCTGAGCAAGTTTGCTGATTAGTTAAAATAGCACTAAGCAGTGTTAGGATGTCGTCGGCTTTCATGGTGGGGAGGATTTTACCAGTAGTATTCACAGTTTGGAAAGAGTTTGATAAAAAATCCATGTTTAGTCCAGCTAATAATTGACAATCTTCAAGAGCCCCGATTGCTGAGGTGGACAAACTGGACCGGCGGTTGAGGTACTTGTTAACTAGTGAGAGAAATTTTCGAGATTCGGATAATGACCGGAGGACGGAAAACCGGCCGTAGTCGTAGACATTGGCGGTTTGGTTCTGGGGAAGGACTGTGTTGCAGTAGGAAGGGTCAGGGGTGGACTTGCAAATGGTTCCCCGGGAGACTGGGCTTGCCAGAGAACCGGTTGTTGCGGAGGAAGATGGAGAGAGAAAGAAGGGGAGGAGAGAGAAGAGAAGGGAAATGGTAGAGAGAGAAGAGAAGAGCTTGGAAGCAGCCATGGTTTATGAGCAAGAGAGAGAGAGAGAGTTTGGTTTGAAGAATGTGGGGTGTGTGGGTTTGGTTTATAGTTCATTATATAGAGGGGGAAAGAGATCTAACTTGCCTTGAGCCCTTGATTGGAACCTAGTTAGCTAGATTGAGAATTTGAGAGGGTTTTGTATTGCTTTTCAATTCTTGGAACCGCGTGGATCTTTACTTTACCTTCATTTTAATGCAGACTTCCACAGCCACTTCCTTACTGAGTCTTCCAAAGCCCCATGTGGCTTTTAAGCTTTGAAAAATTAGAAACCCTTCCAAGTTCCAATCCAACTTAACCACTTTGGTTTCTACCTTTTTTTTGGATTCTTCCTTCATTCTTCATTCTTATTTAGTCGGTGTAGAGCAACCCCCATTCCCAGGGCCCCAACTGGCCATGGTCCCCCACGGTCCATCTTGCCATTTTCACTCTCATTGAGGCGCATTAAAGCTATAAGGTCTATACAAGTATTCAAGTAAGTTTCTATATACCCAAATAAATAGATAATATAATTTGTTATTAATTGTTTTGAAAGTGAAATTTTTAGTTAGACTTTTGATATATTTAGACTTTTGAGCAAGATCTTTATATTATAGTATAAATATATTTACTATTATTTGTGAAATTGTGTTGAGATTGAGATTTTTGATTTAGAGTTTTAATTTTAGGGCTATATGATTGTTATATACGGTAGCATGAATTTAATAATTGTTATTATTAGGGATTTTTTATTTTTTATTTAGGACTTTTATTTAAGGGCTTTATGTGCTACAGTGCTATATATGTTTGTATAATTTTATTATTATTCTTAGCTTGTTTAAGTTGTTTTGAGATTGAGATTTTTTATTAGGATTTCTAATTTTTCTATCATTTATTTTAACCAATTGCCATTGTTGAAAGATATGTTGTTATTTAACATTTCTTTTTTATTGTTGCGTTTTCTTTTAGTTCATGGTTTTAGTAATAACAATATATGCATCCAAAATTTGTGCGATTACTAGCAAAGCAAATTAAAAGAATAGTATGTAGTTTAATATATTATATGCAATTTTTTTTTTTTAGTACCTAGTAGGCCCCAGTTTAGGAGTTTGCTTTAGGCCCCAAAACCTCGGGGCCTGCCCTAAGGAGAAGCCAAGCTGTTTCCTTTTGTGTTGTTATTTTATGTGTCCACATTTGTTCCTTATCAATCGGTGCATGTCTGCCTTCATACTAAGTTTGTTCATGTGGAGTTCTTTCTATGTATCCTCGCCTCTCTTTAAGACTAAGGTTAATAATATCTTTATGAAAATATTATTCTAACTATCCATTTTAACAGCATTTTATTTTTTATTCTCTATTTCTCATCCTAATATATCCTTCCATAATTAATTTGAGGATAATGTAGATTCCATGTTAATAAAAATTCATATCTAAGATGTTAACTTAATTCGCGATCAAGGAAACATCATAATTAAAAAAAAAAAAAAATTAATAGCATCTTTTAAAATATTAAAATGCATGGTTAAATAGCACCTTTTATATCTTTAAAAAATTATCAACTTAATTTGTTTATCTAAATATACAGTTCTAGCTTTTAAGACCATCTCCAACCATTTACACTTACTCTTACTTAAATTAAGTAAAAATTTGAATAAAATATATTATTTAATTGGAGCTCTCTCCAATCATTTACTCAAAATTTTACCCAAACACACCTCTTGACCATTCTAGCTGCTTTATCTGCACTCCCGAACACACCTCTTACCCTAATCTCAATCTATTTGCAGATTAGCAATATCTCAAACCATTTTGTCGAGTCTAGTTAGGTTATCCCTTTGCTCCCATTGTGACGCTTGATAGGTGAGAGCTGGTATGAGCCAAAATGTTTGGTCTGGCGGGGTAGCTACCCCAAGCTGGGCTCATCTGTACATAAAATCTATATATGTAATTTTATAATTAAATTTTAAGAGAGAAATCTGAGCAATTCTGAGCTAGTTGATTTTGAGGGCTCTAACCCTAATGTTGTGCATTAGCGCATCTAAAAAAGTAAAAAACATAAGTCATTGTAAAGCAAAGATCTCTAGCTATGACCTAGTCCACCGGTGCGTTGAGCGTGTGTACAAGCTGCACACGGGTGACTACTGTATCGTGACGCAACTATGATGCTCCGTTTGGTAGGAGGGATGGAAAAGTGGAAGGAAGGAAAATAGGAGGGATGGGCTTTCCTTCCTCAGGGGAGGGAAACCATTTTTCCTTCCTGTGTGTTTGGTATGATGGATGGAAAAGTGGTTTCCTTCCTTCCATGTGTTTGGTAAACAAGGGGGAGGGAAATGATATATTGTATTGAATTACAATTTTATCCTCTCATATTCAAATATATTTTAAATGCTTTTAATAATTTATAAAAATATTAAAAATAATTTGGAAGCCTTCACGTGTGCGCGCGCACATGTGTGTGTTTATATATATATATAAAACAGTGGGCATGGGCATATATGTATAGGTGCTTGCTTGGAGAATAAAGGGGGGCAATTGTGGGTTTTCAAAATGTTTAAAGGGCAAAAAAGTCATTTCACCCCATAAAACATAAATCCCTCCACTTTTCCGCCCAACTTTGGGCGGATGAGAAGAGGCTCAAAATCCCTCCCCTTTTCCTTCCACATTTCCCTCCCCTTTTCCCTTCCCCCCATACCAAACACACCCAAATTTACACTTCCCTCCACTTTTCCCTCCTCCCCTTTCCCTCCTCCCACTTTTCCCTCCTACCAAACACAGCATGAGTGTGGTTGCGGAGCAGAAAAGTGGATTGACTTTTTCAAATAAATAAATAAGTACGTGAATCAATAGTAATTTTACGTAATGAATATAAAATTATATTTATAAATATCACACCATAAGAAATATATGCGTTAGCACCACCTTTTGAAAAGGGTAAAGTTGTAACTTTAATACGGCTTACAAGGTGTGCATAGGTGGGAACCATCACTAGTAACAGCGGTCTGTATTGTCTTTGACGAAATTGTAGACTTTAATATGTCCGTACATAGATATAGACTCTAAGCCTAGCCTACATAGCCCGATTCAGTGCTTCATGCTTATCTCTAGAGAGAATTTAGGCCATCTCCAATGGTGCATCCAAAGCCAAAGCCAAATTCAATTTGAATGCTTTTGAAGCAAAAACACCACTCCAGTGGTGCATCCAAACCCTTCCTCCAAATGTGAAGGAGCTACAGTAGGTATTCAAATTTGCCCAAATTTGAAGGATACTGTAGCAGCATCCAAACTCAGCAAAGTGGATCAAAAGTCCATACTGCCCTTATCAACCAACAAAACCGTTGGATGATTCCCCTCACTTTCCCATCATTTTCTCAGCAAACAAACAAACAGCATCAGAGAACGGAAAAAAAAATTAAAAAACAAAAAAACTCAAGAAGTCGAACCAAGAAGAAGAACCAGTCATTTTCCCAGCTATTTTCTCAGCAAACAAACACTCACAGAGAATGAAAAAAAAAAAACTCAAGAATCAGAACCAGTCGCAGGCAGAGAATGATAAAAATCAAAAATTTTTTGCTTCAAACTTACCTCTTTGCCTTCAGTGGTGTCGCCTGCGAAGACCTCCATCATCCATGTCGCCGCAGTCATGCCACCGACGAACCACTCTAAAAGCGCCGATGAGACTCGAGTCTCTTTCCATTTTTGCGGATCAGAACCCAAAACGGTCTCCGCTTCGATCATCGGCCCCCGCTCCGATCATCGGCCGCCAGTCATGCCACCGACGACTGCGAGAGGTGCCGGCTTGGTTTTGTGGGTTTTGATAATGAGGAGAGAGAGGGTGTGGAAGTGGGTTTTGTCTCGGGTGGAAGTGTGTTTTGTGGGTTTTGAAGATGCTAAGAGAGAGATGAGGAGAGAAAGAGATGAGGAGAGGGAGAGGAGAATACCAGTCGCGGCAGTGGGTTTTGTGGGTTTGGATGACGAGGAGAGAGATATGAGGAGAGGGAGAGGAGAATTGCATCTGTGTGAGAGGGAGAGGGTGAGTAGCTTTTTGTGTCTCGGGTGAAATGAGTGAAATGAGGTATAAAAAAAAAAAAAAATTAGCAGGCTTTTGCAGAATCAATTATTTTTCAAACAAGGCTCAGCTTCACACACCCAACGGATATATTCTAACGGATATATCCTCTAGTTTCCTATAAATACCCACATATTATCATACATAACTCACACTTCACTTTCAACTTCCTCTCATTTGCTATCAACAATTATTTGTAGAATTTCAGCACAAATTATAAGGTGAGAATTTGTTTTATTTATTAATTTTTTAAGAATCATGTTATATTTGTCTATAGTTTGAATTTAATTTAACCGTTGTACTTTAAAATTATATTTGTAACATAAATTTTAATATAAAGTGCTATATAGGACCCATTGTAGAGCATTTTAAAAAAAACTGACCGTTGAATTAGAAGGAAATACTATGAATTTTATGTTCACCAAAATTCATGGAAATCTAACGGTCAGTTTCTTAAAACAACCACATTGAAAAATTGTGACTTTATATTTTTTTAAACTGTCACCAAATTATTCCCGTTGATATATTATAAAGTAACCGTTGGATC
>JAESVK010068779.1:0-18400 GCA_017140935.1 Hamamelis virginiana
CTATCATCAATGCTATGAAAATTAAAGCTGAGTTTGACAATGCATGCCATCTCTCCGTGTGTTTTGAACGTCTATAAAATGGCTTTCTTTTCCCTCTTCAAACACCACATATCTTCAAATTCAACAATAGAAACAATGAGTAACTTGTTCAAACAGATTGCAAATGGAGATTTTTCAGCATCCTCATCATCGGATGAGGAAGAGCTTGGCATGTGGTCAGCAGCCTTCTTGGAGTTTGAAATTGGAAACCCACAATCAATAACACACGGAGAGAGTAGCCACAGGCAATTCCGATATCGTGATAGAGTCGGTGGTAATATTCGGCTGCTTAACGACTACTTTGTTGAGAATCCAGTATACGATGAAAGTTTATTTCGCAGACGCTTCCGCATGCAGCGTCCCTTGTTCTATCGAATATTACATGCACTCCAACACCACGACAGATACTTCCTACAAAGAAGTAACGCTGCCGGCACATTAGGCTTATCTGGAGAACAAAAGATGACGGCCGCACTTCGTATGCTTGCATACGGTATGTCCGCTGATTCAGTGGATGCGTATGTCCGCATTGGAGAGACCACAGCACTCCAGTGTGTGAAGCGATTCTGTAAAGGAGTGGTTCGTGTATTTGGAGAGGAATATCTCAGGTCGCCTAACGCGGCTGACATAGCCAGGCTATTGCGCAAAGCAGCTCAACGTGGTTTCCCTGGAATGTTGGGAAGTTTGGACTGTATGCATTGGGCATGGAAAAACTGTCCCACAGCTTATCACGGTATTTATACAGGACATGTCCACCGACCGACAATCGTTCTCGAAGCAGTCGCCTAGTATGACTTGTGGATATGGCATGCTTTTTTTGGCATGCCAGGGTCAAATAATGATATTAACGTTCTTGATGCTTCTAATCTCTTTAGTAATTTGCAAGAAGATCGTGGCCCTCCAGCGAGTTATTCCATATCGGGCACCCATTACAATATGGGATATTATCTCGCGGATGGAATATATCCACAATGGGCAACAATTGTTCAAACAATAAGCCAACCAAAAGATCCAGCAAAAGCTTTTTTTGCAAAAAAACATGAAAGTCATAGAAAAGATGTCGAACGTGCATTTGGGGTGCTGCAAGCACTTTTCGCAATCGTTCGAGGGCCAGCGCGATTTTGGCATATTGAAGATTTATGCTTCATCATGAAGGCGTGCATTATTTTGCACAACATGATAGTAGAGGACGAGCTGGTTGATGACAATCTACTAGTTGCAGAAACTATTACACACGACGAATATGACTCACTTGATTCGTCCACCCCGGTAGAAGTCTCAACTGGCGGTATACCATTTGATCGGTACATGGCCCGACATCGCGCGATTCGAGATTCGAACGCCCATTATGCCCTCCGCACCAACATCATTGCTCATCTTTGGTCGCTACATGGACAAGGCCTTATGGATTGATTATTTGTACGCATGCTTTATTACAATGTGATATTTAAGTTTATATATTCTGTTATATGAGAAGTCAGCATGTTTTTTTCTTTGGTTGCTACATGATGATGCATTTCATTTAATTAAAGTAGGGAAAAATTTAAAAACTAGTGCATTAAATTAAAGCATATAGTAGTTGCATTACACAGGACCTGGAAGTTTATAAACTACCACATTAGACAAGTACTGGAATTATAAAAACTAGTGCATAAATAAGAAAGAGTGAAAGTACATAAGCTAATAGTCAGGGAGCGGGGAATAGTTAGAGCTGCAACCTTTCTGCAATGCTCTGGCCATAATGGCATTCTTTTGCAATTGATAATAGTGTTGCAAATCTGGGGACATGCCTGTAATGTCAATCTTCATAATTGCCTCATCTTCACGCCTCTGCTCCCTATCGTCGGCAGCCTTCTTACGTTCTTCAGTAGCCCTCATTCTTTCTTCAGTAGCCCTCATCCTTTCTTCAGCAGCATGCGCCAATTGAAGTTGCAAAACCTCCCTTTCAGATGCTGCCTTCATTAACGCAAGTTTTTCCTCTTCAAATAGAACCCTACGAGATTCTTTTTGGCCCATCACGTCTCGCATTGTTTCTGTAAATGCACTACTACTATTCGCTGGACTTGCTTTGCTTTTTCGACGAGATTCTTTTTCTGCTTTTCGTCCAGGCGGCCTTTTGTTCCTCATAGGTGAGCTAACACTGTCATTACTGAATGGATCTTGAGAGTCATCAAGAGAGATTGGAGTTCGAGGAGTCCCCTCAGCAGGCGACTGGGGGGGGCTATGGGGTAAAGATTGCGCATCCAGAATTATCCACTTATTAGAGAGTTTGAGAATTTCCCAGCAGTGATCCAAAAGGAAAGGTTTGCCAATATCATTTTTGAACAACTTTTTTGCTTGCACAACCTACGCAGTTTGAACAGAACTACATTACGGTTTCTTGAAAATAGATTGGGACAATAATATAACAATAGAAAACTTACCTCGTCAAGGAGGTTGGATCCACTTTTTGTCGGCCTGTGCTGGATCTGTGCGAGACACCCACGATATTTTGTACAGAAATGCCTGATTTGAGCCCAACGATTTTGGATTGAACATGAAGTGCGTGGTTCTGGGCTAACATTTTTACCTATAAAGTGCTCTAAAACTCGATCCCAGAACTTTGCCAAAGGTTGTCCAGAACCGGTCACCGGATCTTGGCTTATGGTTAGCCATGCTACGCACAATGCCTCGTCTTCTGCTGTTGAGAATGACTTTCCCCGCTTAGGCTTAGGCCGTGATTGAGAAGTTGACATTTTTTTGGCCTAATAGATATAAGATATTAAAATTAACTAAATTTTCAAAATTTATAAACCATATCAAATGTTATGAAAATTAAATAATATATAGAAATAAATTATTAAAATTCCATAATGCAAGGTGACTTCAATAGGGGAAATTGCAAACCATATGTCGCAAAAATGACCGTTAGATTCGACGAAATACATGTGATCTGCATTTCGACCAAAAACCACAGTGATCCAACGGTCGGTTTATGAAAACGATTTGTCAAATCATATTAACCGGTGATATTTTGATAAACACATAATTTCACAATTTTCCATATTGACATATGTAATAATCTGACCGTTGGATGATTATAATATTTAGTAAACAAGCACATTTTTCAATTGTCACAATTTGGATGACTATAATATTTAGTAATGTCACAATTTAGTAATGTCACAATTTGGATGACTATAATATTTTGGATGACTATAATATTTAGTAAACACATAATGTAACAATTTTCAAAATGTGCTATTATATTGATCATATTGTAATGCATATATCTAGTGAAAATAAAACATTAAATATGATAATTATTTTAAATTAAAAAAATAAATTAAAAGCTAACCTTTTTCACCTCTTGAAAAGTTGGCAAGAGTGGTTTGAGCAAGGTGAATCGTATGCTTGAATTTTACAAAGAAGTTTGGGGGCTATTTATAGAAAAAATTAGAATATGACCGTTGAAAGGGCAAAATGGGGAGTGCATTTGGGGTTTGAAGGGTAAAAATGGAAAAAAAATTATAAAAAGGGTTGAAACCCTCATTTTGCTCAAAATCACACTCGGGTTCGCATTTGTCCGAAGGTTCCCGCGATCGTTGGCCGACGGTGAGAAGCTCCATCACCGATCACCTTCTCCGGTCGACCTCGCCGTCCGGCTATATCGGGCCGACGGTGATAACCCCGAGAAGCAGCGGCTCATTTGGTCGGTTTTTCTCTCCACATCTCGCGCGGTTCTCTCGTTCTCCTCTGCTTCTCTCTCTTCTCACAAATCAGTTCACCGGCCGGTGAAGCTTCATCAATGGATGACGGCACAACACCGGCGGAAATCGATCACAGTGGACAAACATGAAACTCTGTACGGTAAGAGCTTCGATGCACTGATTTTTTGGGTTTTCTTCTTCATTTTTTGATTTATTTTTAACATTATATATGTTTGGTTGCTGATTGTTGAATGAATATTGTGATCGAATTTTTTTTTTTCCTTCATGCTGTCTGTTTGGTTGCTGAGAAAATTTGGTGAGAAAGTCCGTTTGATGTGATTTCAACGGTCTTCTTTGGAGGGCAAAAGGGGTTTTTGTCCAAAAAGTGGTTTATTTTGCTTGATGAACAGGGCGTAGCAAAAAGAGGGCAATTTTTGCTTCCCACTGTTCATTGAGCAAAAATTTTTTTTGCTTTAGCTACATTGCTGCGGAGGTTTTTTTGCAAAAAATGGCCATTTTTAGCTTTAGCTTTCACTATTGCTAGACTGCTGCTGATGCTCTAATATCTGTTAAATTGCTATAAAACACACAGATACACTTTTTAAAGAAGAATAAGCTTGAATAGAAATGGGCCCCACAAGAATCCCTGAAGGGCTCTTTAATTTGGATTTGTTGGACCAAACGGATAAGATGATAGTTTTCTACTTTTCTTTTTTCTGGAAGGGTCTTGAGTTGGCAGTGTTTAATTTTCCTTGTTTTAATGACAAACAGTGTAGGGCTAATGTCTACTTTTCCTTTGTTTTTAAATCTTTTGGATTTCCTGGGCTGAAAAAGATGACAAATTGGACTTGGTCCTTGTCCTCATCATGATTTTTGAGGTAGGTAGGCAAATCAACATCCAGTATATATATTATGATGTGTACTTTAAAGTAAAAAATTCATAACTCAATTCTATATGATTTTTAAAATACAAACATGACATTCAAAAAAAATTAATTGTGTAAGGAATATCTTATGATAGATAGACTTTCTGATCAAATCAAATTACTTAAGTTTTAGCTTCAAACACCTTTAATATTAGCTTACCAACAAAGCTTAGCCCCAATGCTTGAATAATTATTATATGACTGGTTATATATGCTACACAGGTCCTGATTGATCAAATCATAATTTAAGTAATGGTACTAATCTGGTAGCTGGTGCTAAATATAAATATCAAGGGCCCCACCAAACTTCTTCCTAGGACCCATTGGGAAAAATAATGAACCCTTTCAAAGCTAGCCCGTCTTCGTCATTGTGGTTGGGTAAAACTCATAACATTGCTCTGTAGGCATGAATCATTTATATATATATATAGCAATATTGCACATGCCTACAACCTTAGAAAAGATAAACTTTACATTCTTTCTTTAGACAAGGCACTGGAATTGGGAATCCTACTCATCAAAACTCCAACTTAAAGCTCCTAAGTTCATTCTTGTTTATTGGTTTTCTCCTATTTCTGATTGGGTTAAAGTTAATACTGATGGAGTTGCTAAGGGTTGTCTTGGACCAACTGCTTGTGGAGGTATTTTCAGGTCTTACAGGAGTTTTGTCATAGATATTTTTGGCAACAGTAATGGCATCCAACGGCTTTTTATGTGGAAGTTCAAAGTTTTATTTGGACATTTTCTTTTGCTTGGGAAAAGAATTGGCATAATTTGTGGATTGAAAGTGACTCTCTAATTTTGATAAATGAAATTTTAAAGAAAAATTTGCAGCCTCCTGGGATTTGTTAGCGAAGTGGAATAATTATCTTCTTCTATGGAGAAAATGAATGTAAGGGTCTCTTATGTGTTTAGAGAAGGTAATATGGTAGCTCATACGATAGCTAATAAAGCTATTTCACTCAATGTTCTCTCTTGGTGGCATTCAGATCCTAGATTTTTATCTACTTACTTTTATAGAGATATGTCAAGATTATGCAACTATAGGTTTATTGATTGATTTTTTGTGAGCTGGAATGTGACAAATATAAGTCACCTTGACCAGACTTTTATTCTTTTTGATCTTAAGTTTGTATTCTTTCTTTTGTTTCTTTTTTAATAAATTTTGGGGTCTATGGCACATGATTTTGAGGGTTAGGATGCCAAACGAGTTGGGGTTCTAGCTCCCTCTTTGATGCCTTATACATTTTATCATTCCACTAAAAAAAAAAAAAAACTTAAATATGTAGACAGATATAGAGAGGGAAAGAGAGTAGCATGCATGAGTCTAAAACAAAGACACATATATGAATAGGGAAAAGCTTAAACAGGCACTCTACCGTCCCTACGCTTTTACCTTTCAACTGTTTGTGAATATTGATCGAAGACTAGTAACTTGCAGCAAGCAGCAAAGGGGCCGGCCATGGTTGTGGGAAAATTCTATCCATATAAGTGGCTTTTTCACCAAATATAAAAATTTGACCAATTGAAAATGGGTCTCATTAGTGTTTATTAATCAATTTAATCTTTACAAAAAGTAAGATATAAACACAATTTTTAATTATATATAGTTAATTTGAAAACCATATAATAGTAAGATAATATACTTAATTTTTAAAATTTTCAAGCCATAGATATTAGAAAGCTAGGTAGGTTATGGTTAATTTTATTCGAACTTGGTAGAGAGACCTCATGTCCTACTCGGCTTGGTTTGGTTGCTGAACAAGTATGGTGAGACTCAACAGCTCCAAGGCCTTTTGGCCAGTGTAAATTCAGTGTTTTGAAAAACCTACCGTTGGATTAAATATTATTCCTGTGTATGATAGGCATGCCAAAAATCACAGTGATCGATCTGATGGTCGATTTATGAGATATAGACTGTGAAAAAATTTTAAAGTATGTATGAAACACAAAAACTGTTAAAATTTTTCACAGTCTGTATCTCATAAATCGACCGTCAGATCACTGTGATTTTTGGCATGCTTGTCATATATAGGAATAATATTCAATCAAATGGTTGATTTTTCAAAACACTGAATTTACACTGGCCAAAAAGCCTTGAACTGCTAAGCTGCACCATACTTGCTCGGCAGCCAAACCACCTACTCATACTTACTCCCATAGTTTGTATCAACCTATAGTGACAGGACGAGACTAGTAGTACCCGTACAATGAAAGTTGGGAGTTGTGACACAAAGTACAAATCAAATTTTAGCAAAACTTAGAACCATCTATCATCATAGAAATTCAAAGATGTCAAATATGTTTGTCTATCTTTGGTCTGCAGACAATCAGCACTCACATGGGCTCCAAAACCATGACAAAACTGCATACTTTAACAGTACTCTCTACCTTGACAACAAATATTTGTAAGATATATTAATAAATAAAAAATTAAACATAAGCAAAAATGGTATGTGATTACGTTAATTTGTGCAGCATGGTAGCTTGTAAATAATAAATAAATACAGAATACTGGTAGAAGTGAAGGCATGGTCGTTTTTTTTTTTTTTTCCTTAGAAAAGTTCATTTAAATTTATGAACTACATAACCGGTGTAGCGCTATATATATATATATTTTTTTTTTCAGAATTTATCCTAATAAAAATGGGATCATTATTAGTCTTCTTCGAATTGTTTCTTTTTATGGGAAAACATATTTACGATTATTTTTAACTTAAATAAAAAAAAAAGAATTAAATCGTGTCTTTTTCTTATTATCATTAACAATATTTCTTATTAACTGATTAGCCACTTGCATCTATTTTTAATGTTATTAGTTTTACAATTCTCCATGTGGTTTTCGTTAAATTGTTAACAATTCTGATAATATTATAATAACCAAAATTTACAATTGGACGGTCTAATCGTTGGGGTAAGCTAATACCCACCAATAAGATTTCAGATTTGTGGAGAGAAAAAAGATAGATTGAAGTTGGGCTTACATCACCCACTTGATCTTTTGATGGTGGCAACTGGCAAGGGTTAATTGCAGGGGCGAGCCTGGATTTTGTATTGGGGGGTGCCAACATTAAAAACATAAATTTCAAATTTCAAACACGATGAATATATTGAGCCTCAATAACAACAAAATGATTCTTTCGGTACATTTCAATCAAATTACCAATCAAAATGGAACTCGGCATTCTTTTAAATCCCGAAAGTTATCTATGATTGATTCTATACTAAATTTCATGACAATTTCATTTTCAATGTACAAAATCAATGAGTTTGTAAGAAACTTATCTTCCATTTTGTTGCGAAGTCTAGTTTTTACAATATTCATGGCTGAAAATGAACGTTCTGTAGTTGCAGTAGAAACTGGAAAGTAAGCACAAGTACGATCACTCTATAAACAAGTTGGTAGACTGTTGATTTTCTAGTCTTCACCAACCATTGACAGAGTTCAGAAATAGTTGTCAAACTCTTAAACTCAAGAAGTTGAACTACATCATGCTCAAAATGACGAAGTTCCCTTTTCAACTGTATTTTTTCGTCATCTGTGAAATCTTGGGGATAAAACTTGTCAACCAATTGGAAAATATCATCGACTCTAAAAGATTCGTGCCCATTTCGAGGATCAAAACTTGAGCTAAGAATAAACAACTTCATTGCATGCTCACTGAACCGACTATCTAATTCCTGTAATTGAGTATCAATTGTAGCACAAAAAATACCTACCCGATAGTGATGCTCAATTGTATATTCATCTCGTTGATGTCGAGCTCAACCTCCTCTCGCAACATAACGAGCATTCATATCTAAAACATCTATGTTGCGTGTTTCACAAAATGATTTCACCTTAGTAAGTAAAGCATTCCATCCATCATCTCTCAATTTTTGAATAAGTGCTTTAGTGGATGAAACAAGATGCATCACATTTAAAATATCCTGAGATTGACATTGTAAAGCTTGACAAAGTAAATCAGTAATCCCCATAATCTCTTCCATAAGATGCAAGATAAAAATAAATTCAAATGAAGTCAATGCTTGGTAAGCTGAGTCTGCATCTCCTCGTTGGGCAGAAGTAGTTCCATCATCAATGATGTTAAGTAGAACTTCACATGTTGGATTGAACATCTTTATTAAGCTAGAAACTGATTTCAAGTGAGAACTCCAACGAGTATCCCCTGCCCGTTGTAAAGTGCCAATTTGATTGAGTCCCCTACCAGTTTCAAGCTCATCATTGGCAATCAAATGTGCAATTTCAGCAGCTTGAGCAACTTTCAATTCTTCATTACGCTTGTATGAAACTCTAACAATGTTGACAATAGAAGACAATTTATTAAAAAATTGATGAATGATGATAACTTCTCTTGATGCAAAAACTAGTGCTAACTGCAAGCGATGTGCTAAACAATGGACATAGTAAGCATATGGACAATCATTTGAGATTAAAGCTTGCAATCCATTCCACTCACCCTGCATATTACTTGCATCGTCGTATCCTTGCCCTCGAATATTTTGAACATCTAAATTATGATGGGACAATACATAATATATCTTGATTTTTAGGGTCAAAGCCGCAGTGTCAGGGACATGAACAAGCCCAAAAAAAAAAAAATGCTCTCTTACCATGCCATCTTTATCAACGAATCGCAAAACTATAGACATTTGCTCTCTCTTTGACTCATCACGAGCTTCATCAACAATCATACAAAATTTTGCATCACCAACTTCCTCACAAATTGCCCTTTTCACTTTGGTTAAAAGAACATGTAGGATTTCATTTTGGATCATTGGTGATGTGTAAGAGGCATTTCTTGAAGCTTTATCTAACACAACTTTTGCAACATCTTCATTATAAGAACTCAATATACCTATCATTTCAAGAAAATTTCCACGATTTTTTGAGCCTTGACTTTCATCGTGACCTCTAAAAGCACAACCTTGAAATGCAAGCCATCGGACTGAATCAATTGAGGTTTTAAGTCGAAGCCGATTGTTTGCAATTTGAACGGAAGTGACTTTATCAATTACTCTCTCTATGTGTTGAGATTGATTCATTAAATCATCACATGATTTCTCGGCAACTTTATGATAAGAGTTAGGATCTTTCCCAATATGATTTAAGAAAGCACAATTCTTTCCCTCCCTAACTTTCCTCCAATTTCGAAATCCATCAACTGTAAATGCTGACCCGGACTTAATAAAGAGATAACATGGTAAACAAAAAACTGCATCTTTCTCGGGAGAATATTCTAACCACGAAGGAAATAACCTATACCAAAAAGGTTGAAAACTGCAAGGATGACTTTCTGGTCCAGATTTTTTATACTTTAGAAGTATGGGTTGATATGGACGGGCTTTAATGTAAGCTCGTCGAATTTCATCTCGTTGATTAACATCATAATCCCATATCTGTGGACGCTTTCCTGTATCGTGCTCCAAAGAATTAAAATCAACTTCATTGATTTCAATTATTTGAGATTTTGTAGGACAATTTTCAGAAATTGGTACATCAACGTTAGAAGTTGGCAATGATGCACTAGCTTCCAAGTCTTGAGAATTTTTTCTTTTAAAAAATGCATCAATTGTAGATGACTTCCCCATCTACATATCGAATAAAAATAATAAAGATTTAGATAAAACAATTCTAGTTCACACACAAACATAAACTAATATTATTTGAATATCATGTCTAGGATCTTAGTTTCTCTTAAACTAACCTACAACCATACTACAACAATCAATTCACAAATAGGGTTTTCAATTGGCTCACCCCAAACCTCCTATTTCCACTATTGCAATACAAATATATCAAATAAATAAATAAAAACTAATTAAACAAACAATAAGGTAACTGGTAGAGGTTATTTTTTCTCTCTCTTGGTCATTACATATTCCCATTTTTTAGTCATATAACTTTTTCCATATTTTCTTGGAAACTAATCAAAGTGATTCCAAAAGTAAATATTAAAGGCAACATACAAATTTAAAGCCAAAGGCAACATATGAACATACAATATTTTTTTTCCTATTTCTAGTTTTAGTACTTCTCTAATATGCTTTTTTTTTTCGTAAAAGATAAAAATTTCAAAAATATAGACAAAAAAATTTAGAGAAAAATTACCTCATAAACAGATTCTTCCAATCCAGTGGTGTGTGTCTATGGAGCTTTCAAACCTCCAATATATTTTTCTTTATCAAAACTAGAGATAGCTGAAGCTTACTGAAGCTTGAAGGAGAAGGTCTGAATGTGAAGTAAAAAAAAGAAAAAAAAGAAAATGAAGGAGAAGGTCTGAAGGTGAAAGAAGGAGAAGGTCCGAAGGACATTTCGTAAAAAATTATAAAAGATGGATAATTGTTTATCAAAAAGTATAAAGAGAGGGAATTTTTTAAGAAATGAAATCTTTGATATATTGGTTGATATTGATTTGGGAAGAAAAGTAAGATTTTGTCAGTTTGCAGCAGATGGCTGGTGGGGGCAGGTATAGATTTTTGGAGTATTTTATGAGCTAGTGTATGGATAGTAGACTAATAGGTACAAGGCAGTGGTACTAATAGCCTAATAGGAGTGCTGAGTGCAGTGTGTACTTACAGTCTAATAAGATTGTATTCATAGTCTAATAGGATTGTAGTGAGTGTACTAGTTCAGTTAGATTTGGGGGGTGCCAATATCAAAGTCTACGTTTAACTTATGTACAACATATATATATATATATATATATAAGGATTTTGGAAACTTGGGGGGGTGCCATGCATATGCTTTAGCTCCGCCCTTGGTTAATTGGTGGAGACACCATTTTCGGGCCAAAGTAATGATTGGAATCACTCATGCAATCTAATTGGACAATATTAAGACTTAGGCATGTGTTCTCTCTGTCAAGCGATGACCAATCGATGACAGGGAGATATATATAAATCTAGCAATCCACAAAAAATGATTGCCTCTCTGGGAACAAAATTCCATGGTCCCGGCTCATTGTGGGGGACCAATTTGGCTCACTTAATTGTGTTTGAACATGGGAACTTATTAGCTCCTTCTTTCATTTGATTGGTTGCTTGTGACAAAACGATCATAAAGCCCTCACTTTAGCTTAAGTATTTTATATGTACTTACATATTCACCAGAGGGTGACTCCCACTTTTGTGTACATGAGAGAGAGAGAGAGATGGGAAAGGAAATGTGGGTGTCAATTGTTAGGGATATATACTAAAAGCCATGTTTTTATGTAATAAACCTTAGTATTTATTTATTAATGAATTCTGATATTGCATTTTAAATGAGAATCTGTATGAGCTATGTTTGCATTATATTATCTTCTAATGTTTTGCATGTGTGTCTTTTATTCTATATAGTAGATGATCTGGTGTGTAGAGTTCGACTTACACACAGAAGATCAGATCATCAGTTCTTGTAGAATATAAGCTTATTGTTCACAATCTGAGATGAAGTTGGACACACCATCGGTAAGATTGTAGCACATGATTTCAGTAGGTTTGTCTTGACTACGGGGAATGGTTTAGTTTCAACTTCTTGTGCTAGTACACTTGTGTGTATTGAACGGGACCGTATTGAGGTAATTATTTTATATTGACACATAAAATAATTAATACCTCATGTTTATTATGAATATTTATACTCTTAATCCCGAAATAATTAATGGACACATGCATTTATTGTTAGTTATTTTGATTCATAAAGAGTGAGATCTTTATAGGTCAATAATCTCGATGAGTTGGATAACTGCATTAATTGTATGGTGAATATTTATTATTGACGGAATCCACGTCCTGGTATAGGGATTGATGATACTCCCTTGAGGATACTTATAAGTTTTGATTATGCCAAACCCTGCAGGTGGATTTTGTATCCGACATATCAAATAAGTTAAGTGGAAGGTCTCAAGGAGATTAATAGATGTTGATTAAATAATATTGTCAGTAATTTAATTTAATCAACGGGTATCTGTAATCTTAACGTGGGGAGATTAATAAGTATTTAATAACAAAGAGCTCGAAATTTATTTTCGAATAAGCTAGGGAGTGCAGTTATAATTCTTTAGTGGAATGAATTATAATTAATGTAAATAGCTTTTTAATATTTACATTGGGAGCCCGAAACTTATTTGCCTTTAGGTCCCTACTGTAGCCTATATATATGCCATGTTGGGCAGCCTCTAGGTTAAGACGAAATACTTTCTCTAGACCCTAGAGGCAGCCGTCCAACAAGGAGAGCACAAAGAGAGCCACTCTCTCCACGTTCTGGCATAGGAGGAATACAGTAGAAGGCTTGAAGAGCTAGATCAATCTTCTGCAGTTCGTTTTATTGAGATCAATCCAGACAGATCTCAAAGGTACGGATTCTTCTATATATGTTAAAGGATTCGGATTTTTTTTTCTTGTGGCATGATCCATAAACACTATCACGAGTCCATGGATTTCCGCTCCCAGCAACATCAGTTGAATGCCATTGATGAATGAAAAGATTGGGGCCCAAATCACAGCTAGGAGTATTTGGTGTTAGGAAAAAAGATTTGGGAAAGAGATTGATTTTCTCAAGTTTGCCGCACCAACCGCTTGGGAATTATATTTTGTAATATATGCTTATATGTCAAAAAGCTCTTAAAGAGGAAAGAACCTTTTCTAAGTGCACAAGTTTTCAAATCCATGATTATGCTTGGACACACTACACACAACCCCCCTTCCCCTCTCTCTCTCTGTCTTTCTCTCTTGATCAAGCCAAAGACCCCCCCATCAATTTTCAAAACCCTAAATACAAATTTATAGTAATATTTAAAAAGCATCATCCTCCAACCCAATCTAATCTCCTGTATTATATTCTTCTCCTGTGTCCCTAATAGAATCTAAACTCTATCAGTCCCAACCTGACCTATGATTATGGCCTAACTGAAAATATGGGTTCCCCAATATTATATATATATATATATATATATATATATATATATAACCTCACTTTGCACCGAAAATAGGTACCATTTTGAGGTTGCCATCTATCCTTTTGACTGTTTCAAGCTTGTTTTAAAATATGTGGGAAAGCTTGGAATAATGCATTAGGTGCTTGGCATGGATTATCTTGTCTTCGTGCATACCTGCAAGCTCTATGCTACACACAACTCTCGTTTTTGCTGATTTGTAAAGAAGACCCACAATTCTAACAAGCCATTGTTTCCCATTAATCTTTCCCCACAAATCCTCTCTCTCTCCAAATTTGGGTTTTGTGGAGTGAATTGATTGTAAATTTTCTCTGATTGACTATTTATCTCAGGGCCGATGAAAAAAGAATGGGAAGATAATGCTGATTCGGGGAAATGCATTGCTTCTAAATTAGTTAAGGGCAAGTTTGGTTGTCCCTATTAGCTTTTGTAATTTGAATGGCTCCAATTGTGTTTTATATAGAATCTATTGTAAAAAGACATCATCTTGAATAGGAGGCATTAAAAAAAGTTAGAGCCATCATCATAATTGGTGGCATAGAATCAATTTTAAGGATACATGCAATGTCTTTGTTTTAGATTTCTTACTATAATTTAAGATGATGGTTGCCACCCTCTCGAGTTGCCCCATTCAAAATGATGAATTTATTCACAAAATTATATGTAAATAGAATGAAAATCTCGGTTATGGGCTTGTATTGTATAATTAAGTGATTGAGCATATTTCAATTGGCATCACAAATGTCTTAAAAGTGTTAAATTACTATAAATCTTTAAACACCAACCCTATTTTATTAGGTTATCCATTGGGCCTGATGTAGGAATTTCAGCCCAATAACAGAGCATCAGATCGAGTTGGGCAATGGGTAGGCCCCTTACGGCAACAACCGGTCCATTAGGCGGGTGAAAACAAATCCACTACATCTCTCCCTATCGTACGATGAAAAATGTACGTTGACATCGATCCAGTCCAGTCATGTACCGAAGAGTCAAATGTAACCGCGTGTACCCAATCCCTTCCCCATATTAATTCCTCATTCCCACAAAGGACATCCATAACCGAGATTTTATAATTTTTTATAAAACACTGGCGTCTAGCCTACGGCGAAATCTCTACGCGTAGATCGGGTTGGGGACTTAGGGTTCCTCACATTTTCAGTTTCTGTATATCTAGAGAGAGAGATAGAGATTGATATTTGTGTGGTCATGGCGAATACGGAGTTTAGGGTATACAACACAATGAGTCAACAGAAGGAGGTCTTCACGCCTAGAGTGGCGGGAAAGGTAAACATGTATGTCTGTGGCGTTACTGCCTATGACCTCAGTCATCTCGGTCATGCTCGCGCCGCTGTCGCCTTCGACGTCCTCTACAGGTATCACACACACATATATTTACCTGTATATGTATATATGTTTGCTTCTTCTGGTTAAGCTCTCTTAACACGTTTTATTTTGATCAAAAGGTTATGGACTATGAAATTGTATTCATGAAGTTCCAAATTTGGGTTTTGTGGAGTGAATTGATTGTAAATTTTCTCTGATTGACTGTTTATCTCATGGCTGATGAAAGAAGAATGGGAAGATAATGCTGATTCGGGGAAATGCATTGCTTCTAAATTAGTTAAGGGCATGTTTGGTTGTCCCTATTAGCTTTTGTAATTTGAATGGCTCCAATTGTGTTTTATATAGAAGCTAATGTAAAAAGACATCATCTTGAATAGGAGGCATTAAAAAAAGTTAGAGCCATCATCATAATTGGTGGCATAGAATCAATTTTAAGGATACATGCAATGTCCTTGTTTTAGATTTCTTACTATCATTTAAGATGATGGTTGCCACCCTCTCGAGTTGCCCCATTCAAAATGATGAATTTGTTCACAAAATTATATGTAAATAGAATGAAAATCTCGGTTATGGACATGTTATGTATAATTAAGTGATTGAGCATATTTCAATTGGCATCACTAATGTCTTAAAAGTGTTAAATTACTATAAATCTTTAAACACCAACCCTATTCTTTTAGGTTTTCCATTGGACCTGATGTAGGAATTTCAGCCCAATAACAGAGCTTCAGATCGTGTTGGGCAATGGGTAGGCCCCTTACGGCAACAACCGGTCCATTAGGCGGGTGAAAACAAATCTAGTACATCTCTCCCTATCGTACGATGAAAAATGTACGTTGATTTCGATCGAGTCCAGTCATGTACCGACAAGTCAAATGTAACCGCGTGTACCCAATCCCTTCCCCATATTAATTCCTCACTCCCACAAAGGACGTCCATAACCGAGATTTTCCACTTTTCACTTTTATAATTTTTTTATAAAACACTGGCGTCTCGCCTACGCGAAATCTCTACGGGTGCGTTTGGTACGCGGGCTAGGAATCTCAAGCCTGTGAATGTCTAATAGGGGGGTTTGGGTTTGTAACTTTGTAAACCCAAACCAATGTTTGGAATGCTGGGAATCTCAAGCCTAGGAATGCCTAACCTTTGTTTGTTTGGACCATCAAGATTCACAACAAAATCAATATAATTACCAATTACCCTTCTTTATATATATATATATATATATATATATATATATATATATACTGTTTTATATATATCTTTATATATATAAACTGTTTATATAGACTGTTTTATCTTTATATACTTACTGAAAAAAGAAGACACTGAAACCCAATATAGGATATATATATATATATATACTGAAACCCAACCCACTCCCACTAACAGAGGCCACATAACAGAGGCCACAAAGCTATAAAACCCAGTAACAGTGGGTCTGCAACTTGATCGGCACCTGCAGCAGCGGCACCGTGAGGTGTGGTCTGCAACTTGATCAGCAAGCTTGATCTGCTTCATCTTTTTCTTTTTCTTCTTCTTCTTTCTTCTCCTTCCAGTGAGGTGTGGTCTGCAACTTGATCGGCAAGCTTGATCGGCAAGGTGGACTGTGTGTGGGACTTGAATGATATTTTTTTTTTAGTAGAGTGCAGTAGCTAAGGACACGCTGATAATTTTGAAAATTTATAAAACCCAAACCCAGGCTACAATTTGCAAATCCACATTGAAAAGAGGCTTTAAATTCCTACCGTTTTGGGGGTAAGAAACCCCAAGCCCACCGGACAAGGCCGGTCATATATTTTGCCAAACAAAGGTTTGGGGTATAAAACCCCAAACCCATTGACCAAGCCGGTCATCCAACGCAACCCAAGGGTGATGGTGGAGGGGTAAACTGTAATTTCATCAATAATTTAATTTCATTATTTGAGTTGGTGGAGAGTGACTATCATTTGTCGGGCTACGTAACTGTACTTTTTCCAATTCGTTTCATACGTGTAATGTAACTAAATTTCCATGTTCATAAGTTTGCCACGTGGCATTATA
This sequence comes from Hamamelis virginiana, assembly GCA_017140935.1. Taxonomy (NCBI): domain Eukaryota; kingdom Viridiplantae; phylum Streptophyta; class Magnoliopsida; order Saxifragales; family Hamamelidaceae; genus Hamamelis; species Hamamelis virginiana. The sequence continues at coordinate 16,981 of JAESVK010068779.1, forward strand.
TAATTTTTCCATACAAGCAGTCAAGGAAAGGGGAGGGGAAGGGAAGGAGAGAGGATCTTTGTTCTCAAACGCAGAATTAGAGAGAGAGAGAGAGAGAGGTATCTTTGCCTGTCTTGCTGTTATCGAAAGCAAGCAGAGTATATATAGAGATAGTGACTGAGATTGAGAGAGAGAGAGAGAGAGAATGGAGGAAGGAAAGCTCTGCTATGATGATGAGAAGAGGAGTTGTGAGGCAGCAAACGACCGGCCGGTGCGTGTTTATGCAGACGGTATATACGATCTGTTCCACTTCGGCCATGCCCGTTCCCTCGAACAAGCCAAGATACTGTAAATACCAACGCTCCCTCTTTCTCAAACCCTTCTCCCACTTACTTTTCAATTTCTCCATTTTATGTTTTTTGGATTCTCTGCTTTGTTTTCTGAATTGGGTCTTTAATATAGGCGTTTGAATTATTTGTTCCCAAACAAACTCTCTGTTGTTATCCACATATTTTGCTCTCTCTCTCTCTCTCTCTCTCTCTCTCTCACTGCTTAAGAAATGAGGAAATTTTTGGGCATTTTCGTTTCCTCATCATCATTCTTCCCGAGAACCAAGGGCCCCGCCTTCTGGGTTTGATTTGAGAAATTTGATGAATAATTTAAAGTTGCTTAATTGTTTTCCTCGTGTAAATCATTTCAAAAAATTATATATATATATATATATATACACAGAGGTGCTAATATAAGGTGCACTTGATGCAACTTGCATTAGGTGCCCTCCTCTATAGCCACTTGTGATGAAAATTTTTAAAAACTCACCGTTGGATTAGATACCCCTATAATGTATGTCATGTCTGTCAAAAATCACAGTGATCCAACGGTTGGTTTATGAGAAAACTGACTGCTGAAAAATGATAACATATTAAAGAACAAAAAAAGTCATAGTTTTTTAGCGATCAGTTTCTCGGAAACCAACCGTTGGATTACTGTGATTATTGTCAGACATGACATACATTATAGGGGTATCTAATCCAACGGTCAGTTTTTAAAAATTTTCATCACAGGTGGCCGTAGAGGAGGGCACCTGATGCAAGTTGCATCAAGTGCACCTTATATTAGCACCTCTGTATATATATATATATATATATGGTTCCGATCCAGTCAGGACGTCCTTACACTCTTTATCGTAAGTACGTCCAGAATGGAAGGCATAGGAATGATATTCTGAAAAATCGATCGTTGGATTAGATAATCTTCTTATGAATGTTATGTCTGCCAAAAATCACAGTGATTCGATAATCGGTTTTCAAAATACAGTTTGATAATCGGTTTTCAAAATACAGTTCGTAAAACGCTTTGACAGTATTTACTGTTGATGCTGTCAAAGTTGTTTAAATGACTGTATTTTAAAAACCAACCGTTGGATCGCTGTGATTTTTGG
>JAESVK010068781.1:0-10629 GCA_017140935.1 Hamamelis virginiana
CATTCAACACTAGAACCCAAGAGGATCAACCTCTAATTCTCGCCAATTGCCTGATTCCAATTCCAATTCCAAAGTAACCGACTAGGCATTTAGGACCTTTCCTAGATTCTCGGCCTAGAAGGTGCTTGAGGTCGTGTTTACATGGTCTTTGGGATTTTTGAGCCCTGGCATGCCCGCGCACGAAGGCCTTATTCCAAAGGCCTCAAACCGTTATTTTCACCGGGAACAAAATGCAACGAACAACATTAGAACACAATTTTCTTCTGAAATGGTGAATCCACCGTAAGCACATGCAATTGGGAACTCTGTTTCAAGACATCGGTGTTGAGTTGGTGGCACTTTATGTAATAATCCATTTAATGTTAACTATGGAGGAAAATCACATTTATCTTCTCTCTTAATCATAAGGGAACAGTGCACACCGTTTGAAATAAAAAAAAAAGGTCTTTATTGAGCTTGTAATGTTTTTAGGGTTTGATAGAAAAGGAAACTAAAAATTAGGAGAAACTAAAAATTAGGATGGCTTTTTATATGCCTAAGGTGGCTACCCTAGGCCATCCTACCTAACTTCTACCCAAAATAGAAGATAACTAATGCTAAACCAAAACGAAGATATTAAAAACCCAAAAATCAAAAACCAAAAATAAATTAAGTAAACTATCATCAACCATCCCCATTGTAACACCTCAACCTGACAAGGTGTACCGACCAATCCGAGTAGGTCGACACGTGTCAAGGTGGAGATATAACCTGATATACTCATCCACATTTCCATACTCAGGAGAAAGAAAATAGATATATCAAAATAACATGAAATGAAATGTGCATACAAATGCCCCAAGTTGAGTAGTACATACTACAAAATAATTACATCCTCAAAATAAAATAGCATAATGCCAACATCCCTGGCATATGGGCAACAACATAATACATAATGGTTCATAGAGTCTAATCTCTGACCCTGCTCAAACTATGCTGCAGAAATGCATCGAATACAGCTAGACCAAACACTAGAGACAAAGAGCTCCTAACTGGCGACCTAATTCTAGAAACCTAAGAATCTGCCGTATATAACACACCGTGAGCCTGGAATGCTCAGTAGAAATATTATCATCAACTAACAACAATAATACTGATGCATGAATTATTAAGGTAAACAATAGAGTTAGCATTTCTAAAACAATTCATAAAACATGTGTGGACTTTTCATATTTCAAGCCATTATTCATTCTCAAACTGGTCATCCATTCCATTTCCATCTCATTAATACATATCTGGCTCGCGGATGTATTACAGGGTCGCTGCATTCAGGCTAACCTGCTCCTAGCTTAGCCAAGCTAAAATAACCACTACAGGGTTCTTCCTTTGAGGGTATACGGCCAGTTACCTTGCGCGATCAACTGCCAAGCCACTTATGGTACCATTCCTTCGGGTCCGCTCTAAGGCTCAACCCATAACCATGGGCCCTTATATCCCTACTGTGATACAAACCAAGCCACAACTAGAACAATCCATTTATAATATATCACATGCCAAATGGGCATAAACCATTTTGGAAGGCATATGCATAATATCAAAACATCGTTTCATAAAAGTATACATCATTTAGATATGAGTTTAATCGATAGTTCATATGCCATCATCAATTCAGTATAAAACATGCCGCAGAGAAAGTAACAAACAATTATAATTCCATACATCACAGTTGGTTCAAAACATATTTCAAATAAATTTCATAATAAAAATTTCAAGAAATCTCATATTATCAATGTAACATCCCAACCTAACATCCATACCGACCCTTCCGGATGGGTCAACACGTGTAAATAAGGAGATACAACCAGATAAGCTCATTCATATTTTCACACAGAATATAATGAAGAATATATATAACAAGCATGTAATGTAATAATGTTCGGCATACAGATGTCCCCAAGTCGTTAAATGTAAATAATAAATATATTCGTACATAAAATAAGGTGCCAACATCCCTGGCACGTAGGTAAAATATCGTCCATTCCTAAAATCCAAAGTGCTACAATCCACTGAAAATAATTACCTATTTCTCAGTACCAAAGCCCAAAATACCGCAAGCCTAACACCAACGGAAACGAATTCTGGCTTGCCGATCCAACTATGTTATCTTGAAAATCTGTTGCAAAAAGGCAGCGTGAGCGTTTGAATGTTCAGTAGAAATATCATTCTTAACTAACAGTGATAATATTGACGCAATGAACATTAAATAAAACATTTCAACATTTTATGGTAAAATCATCATCTCAAGAATGGTGGGTGGTTTTCATGATTTTTAATTCAGTATATCGTAACCTTAATGCTTTAGAAGAGTTTTAGATACTTGCTAGATTGTGTCAATCCACCGGGCTCGAGCGGGCCAGTAGGGTCATGCCATTGGCTCCACCATAGACCATGGTCTGAAATATCTCATAAATCATCACATCAACATTATATCGAAGTAATCCAAGCACATATAAAGCATATCATTCCAAGTGTTCTCATCAGGATCACATATCTAAATCAACAGTTTTATCTTTTTTCAATAGAACGTTCAGATCATATAAAGCACATTTCATGAACAATTCACCACCACATGTTTAACAAAATATATATTCCATGCATCAGGTTTCACAATCATAAAATATTTGACAAATAGTAGGTTTCACTATAAATCATTTCACATAAAGGAGGAATTATGCATCAAAGGTTTATAAAGGGTTTTCATAATTATTAACACTAGAAAAAGTTCAAAACATATCTATCATCAATATTAGTAAGAATATAAATATCCCTACCTCAATGCAACGGTATTTCCAACCCTTTACGGCTCATCGAGCCTCCCTAATGCAATGCTTATGCACCAATGCAAGTGATCCTCAAAAGGACCCAAATCAAATCTGAGAAGCAAACAAACAGACAAAGCAAAAAGAAAGAATCAAACTTAAGCACAAAGGATTCTAAGATCCCCAAAGCAAACCAACCTAAACCTCAAAGCCATTCACTCTTGAATCTTAAAGATCAAAAACCTCAAAAATGCTATCCTAAAGGTTTAACAACTTCAAAGCACAAATATACACGAGGCAAACCCAATGGTGTCTAATCCAAGACACACACAACTCCACACTAAGGAAAAATCATAAGAAACTAAATCAAAAGCCTTAAGACTTTCAAGACATGTTCTCGAGAATGCCAAGATATTATATATCGAATTTTATGTCCAAAAGTCCAAAGGTTTAAGAGATATAAGCCAAAGAACACGAAAAGTATGAGAAAGGGCAAATCTGGTATTTTAAAAATATTTATCTTTTCAAACATAAACTGACCAAAACACTATCATATTCAGAAACTAAACTTCATAAGCTTTTCGAGCATATAAAGATCATTCAAAACGGACATCAGATGAAAAAGATATGTGCGTTTAAAGTTTGGGTTGGAAATTAGGCCCTTCCAAAACAGTTTTGCTATTTAAACCATATATCCTAGCTCAGTTATCAAAAATTAATGAACTTTAGTGTTCTGAAAAGAAAACTCGAAGATCTACAATTCATATTTAATAGCCAAAATCCAAATCCAACATTTTCAAGGCCAAAATCATCAATTTCAGTAATCTATTGGGTTTGGGCAAGAATATTTCCACTGAAAAACTGTTTTCGGTAAAACGGGCATAACTATTTGTAAAACATTCCAAATGAGGTAAGGTTGGATTCATTGAAAAGCTAATTCAAATACCTACAACTTTTGTGAAGAAAGTTTAGCCCAAATATGCTTATAACAGTGCCAAAAGTGTACGGACAGAACACTCTGTTTTTAGAAATCACATTTAAATTCATCAAATAAAAAGATTAAAATTTGTGAAACTCAAAAAGAGTATAACAGTTTGGGTCCTTCAAAACTCATTTATAAACCATAAATTAAATCCATTCAAAGTCTATAAGTAAGCTTGCTTAGCCTAAGATCCATTTATTAGAAACTTCAAAGTATCAGACCATGATCCAGATTTCCGAAAATCCCATCAAGCATGTTGAAAACTTATTTTGAAAACCCAAAACAGAAAATCAAGCTTGAATCCATGTTGATACAGCTCATACCCAAGATCAAAACCCCTTTAAAACTAACATGCAAGTCAAAACAATTACACATCAGATTTTTGAACATCATCCCAACACAAAGCCATGACCGAGAGTCCAAACCAGCATTTTAGCTTTCAAAAACCCAAGAACTTAGATTAAAACCCCAAATTAAACATCAAGGTTTCTTCTTCAACAAAATTAAACCCACAGTCACCATATACCAGAAAAATACCAAAAGAAAGAAGGAAAAAGAAGAAGAAAGGAGAAGGCATGAGTTTGACTTACCTTTAGACGGCAAGAAGGAGGAATCCGGTGGCAGCTCCGGCGAGATTCCGGTCGAACATTGTGAGACCCTTTCACTTTAATTGAGTTAATTTAATTTAGGTTGGCAATTTAATTAAATTAATTTATGTTAGCCTAGCATGAATTTAATTAATTTTATGTGTGCCTATGAATTTTGTGCTAGTCTATTTTTGTGTAATGTTTAATTTGTATTTCTAATTATTTTGTGTTCCTAATTATTATGTCCCCAATTTATTAAATTTGGGTACATTAAAATGCATAGGGACATAAATAATAAATGCCAAGTGGTATTTTATAAGTGGTTTTGAGTGTAGGATGTAGGGCATTAGCATGGACCCATGTGACATGGGATAAATTATTGTGCAAAAGTGCCAAGTGGCAGCTTAGTGGGCTGCCATGTGGCAGCCATAGAATGGGCCACCTCATAAGAGGTGCTAGGTGTCCCAATTTAAGCTTGCCAAAGCACTTGGCAAGTGGCATTTAGCATGGCCACTATGTTGCCACCTAATAACCATGAGTTGTCATGGTTAATCTAGTATTATAAATTGAGAGAGTGAATTGAGGGCTGCTGCTGCACCGAATTAGGAAGAGGAGAAAGAAGGCCATTCGGCCAAGAGAAATAGAGGAGAGAGAGAGTGTACGGCCAAGGGAGAGAGAGTGAAAGTCTAAGCAAAATTTTTGGGAAATTTCTCCAAATTCTTCTCAAATTCAAGTCAAGAGGCCTATCAATTTTAATTTGGGGTGAAGTTCCTACTCTTTTAAGCTTTATTTTTACCTTAATTGATGAATTGATTTGGGTTAATTGCATGAATTTTTAGTGGGTATATTGCTTGTATATCTAAGATTTAGTTACACTAGTTAATTTTGCATGGTCTCTTAATTTTACGCATGGCTATGTAAAAATACATGTTTTAGTTCAAATTGAACTAATAATGACGTTGGGATAAAGTTTAGTATATTTGGACTGAATTGGTGTGACAATTTTGTGAGAATAAATTTCTGAAAAGTCTGAGTTTTATCAGAAAAGTATGAAAATTTGTAATTTGGTAGAAATTGATACAATTGAATTCTTATTATTATTTTCAAAGAAATTTTGATATTTTTGTTGAGGAAAATCTAAGTTTGAACATGCCCCTATAAGTTTTATTTCAAATTTTTAGCGAGATTAATGTACTAAATTTTATTAAAAGTTTGCATATATGCTTGATTGGCCTAAAAATTTAAGAGAATTTTATGGGTTTCACAAAATATATTTTATGACTTTTAAAACTAACATTTTAATGAAGTTACATAAATTTTAATTGAAATCTTAGGCCCCTGATAATACTTAAAATTGCGCGATTTGATTTCGGTGGAAAAATTGGATACTGTGATACTTGTGAATGTGGTTGATGATAAATAGGGGTTATGTGGATCTCAATTGTATGAAAGCACTGTATTATTATTAGTCCAGGATTAATATTCCTTTACCCTATGAACTGTGAAATAATTATTTTAATTATTTTTAAAGTTGAGCATGCGATTACTGTAAATTAAGAGATATGTTGTTGTCATTTTAAGTGGTTAAATTGTTATGCATAAATATATATGCACGTGATGAATTATTATGCATAAAAATATATGCATATGGGAGAATTGTTATGCATTAAAATATGCATGTGATAAATTGTTGTGCATAAAATATATGCATGAGATATATGCCATGCTTGTAACACAATACATTGGTATATGGCATGTGGCTGTGATGTTTTGTGAAAGTGATTGGGCTTATAAGTACACATCATATATCTCCTAATAACAAACATGGATTTTTTTAGGGGTACGTAACCTGTGAAAAATTAAACTGGCGCTTGTCATGTGGACATATGTGTATGGGCGCATATGTTTCGCTTAAAAGTAAAATGAATGTTGTTATTTAGAGAAATATGAAGTGTTACTGTAGCACAGTTACAAATGATGACATATGCATAGCATTGATATAATTGGCATGCATATTATGAACTGTGGAATCGAGGAATTGGAATACGACCGATGGACTATAGAACCTGGAAACATTTAGTGCACTAATATATCACCCTTGCTAAATTGAGCATTTGTAATCCTAGTGATGAGATTGGCTAGGTGAGGGGCAGGGCCCAGTGAGGGGCGGCCGTTTAGTTAGAACAATCCTGGTGAGGCCACACCAGTATTGGCCCGGTGTGGGATTGGCTCGTTGCAGAGTCAGGTGATATACATATAGTGAGGTATGCTGTTGTCGAGTCCTAAAATGAGATAGCCATCAGTGAAGTTTTGTTTTGCAGGTAAGAAGCAAAATAGAGCCTCGCAGGTATGATTGCATAAGAGCATTACATAATATACCTGTCATATGCATTAAGCATGTTGGATTGTTATGAGAATGACTCGATTGGGGATTAAGCAATGATTTGATCAATATAAATTTGCTTAATGATGATGCTTACTCATTCTGAAATTGTGATATGGAATGTTTTACATCCTTTAAGGTGATTATGCAGCATAAAATATTAGAAAACTTCACTGAGCATAGTGGTTTTGCTCACCCCTTACATTTCCCCCCCACAGGGCCACCGAACGAGTAAAGAATTGGAGATAATGATGGGCTCAAGTCTACCTGTTTGGACTCTTATAATAGCAGCTGTCAGTCTGATATTGGGCTTTGTTATTCCTGTTTTGGTGTGTAATATTATGTAAAAGAATATGTGGACTCTATATGTACTTAAGTTTTATGTAATATTAAGTTTTATCGGAAGTACTTTACGGGACGGTACTTTGACCCCAGATAGTACTTGTGCTTATCAAAATTTTTTTTATAAATACTCTGGTTTTCTAAGACTTCCGCGCTTTTAAAATCTTATTAAAATATTAACCAGAGATTTTTGAAGAGATAAGCACTAGGGTACCGTTTGGTTGCCCGTAATGGAATGTAATGTAATGTGATTACGGGTGAATCACATTACGGGGGAATGGGAATGTGTAATGTGATTACCCTCCACATGTTTGGATATGTTGGGAATGTAAAATCATATACTCACACAATTACAGGGCGAGTGTTTGGATAGTTATGTAATGTAATTCTCAATTCTTAACATTTGACCATAATACCCCCATCATGGATTTGTTTTTCAAAATATCACAATTTATTTAACGATAAATTTTTCAAAAATCAACCGTCGGATCACTGTGATTTTTTACAGGCACGACATAGAGATGATGAACATCTAATCCAACGGTTAATTTTTTAAAATTAAATTTATGGTTCAATCAAAGTCCATTGATCAAATTAATTGATATTTTGTTTAAAAAATATAGTAAAAAAGGCCTTTATTTTATATATATATATAACACCCACCGCCTCATGTGCACAATTTTCTTCTACCTCTTTTTTTTTTTTATTCATCTTCTCCTCTGCTGCAGACCACCACAGGTACCTTTCTCTTCCTCTTTTGCTTTTTTTTTTCTTCATCTTCTCCTCTGCTGCAAACCACCACAGGTACCTTCTTCTTCCTCTTTTGCTTTTTTTTTTCTTCTTCTCATTCTCTGCCGCGACTACCTCTCCTCTGCACTCCTTTTTTCTTTTTTTTTCTTCTTCTTCTTCTCTGGCGCAGACCACCACACTCAGGTACCTTCTTCTTCCTTTTTTTTTTTATTCTCGTGCGCCCCTTTGCCGCTACTACCTTTCCTCTGCACTCCTTTTTTCTTTTTTTTCTTCTTCTTCTCTTCCTCTGCCGCGACTACCTCTCCTCTGCACTCCTTCTTCCTCTTCTTCTTTCGTTTTTTTTTCCTTCTTCTTCTTCTCCTCTGCCGTAGACCGCGACTGCTCAAATTCCGTAACACGCCATGGCCGAAATCTTCGGGGGCTTCTGGTGGGTCATCGTCGGGTCCGATTGTAGTCCGCGGACGAGGGGCACGCTTGGCTGGTGGGATAAGTGGGTAATTTAAATCCTCATCAGTTCAAAGTGAAGGGCACGCTCGTGATTTTGATTTTCATTAAACCTATTACCTGTAAACAGAATCACAATACCACGTTTTTTGCTGCATTCATATTACACCCCTTTGGGTATTCCAATTACAGCCAGGAATGTGGTTTACAGGGCTTTTGACACAACCAAACACGAATGTGTAATGTAATGTAATTGGATTACGGATTACATTCCGGATTACATTGAACCAAACGCTATATAGGTGTTTGGCGTGCGTAACACCCCGAAATTGGGTATGGTTATGGAGGGGTGTTACAAACATGGTGGCCGCACCGGTCGTAGCCGATCTCCCTCTCTCGGTTCTCTCTCTCTCTAGGGTTTCATCTAATGAAAATGAAAATAAAATGAAAGGGGGGTAGCTGGTTTTAGTTTAGGATAAAGGGGACACGACTGGCATTTTTAATAAAGTTTAGATTTTTTTTTTGAAACATAATTTTTGCTTATTTCCAAAAATAACCCCAAACTTTAATTGAAATTTATAAATAAACATTTTTAAAATTTTTGGGTTATCACAATCAATGTTAGCTAGGCTAGACATATTCCTACCTCCACCAAATGCAACTCCCTCTCTAGACTCTAATTCTTCCCAAGGAATGCAAACCCTAACTCGCGAATGGATAGTCTCCGGGACTACCAGGATCTGAAAAGAAGAATAAACCATGCATTTCAACTCCTAACTCGTACACATGCGCGTAAGAAAAAAAACTAAGGCCTTATAAGCCAACCTAAATCATCCAAGCCTCAAAATCCATAAAAACTAGGCTTCATAGGCTTCTTGAGCATATAAAGTTCATTTAAAATTGATTCCGGATAAAAAATATAGAAACTAAGAAAAATGGCTGAAACTGTTTGATTAGTCAACTAGTCATCTTTGGTTAGTTGACTAATAGCTTGATTAGTCGACTAATCAACATAACTAGTTGACTAATTGAAGGTCAGTAGCTATGTTCGAAATCCAGCCTTAATCAGTCGACTAATCCTAGTCGACTAGTTTTCTACAAAACCCCAGATTCCGAAATCAAAACTTCACCAAACTTCTTCCAACCTCCAATTACTCAACACCAAGCTTAAATCTACCAAAAATACACCTGATACACTTTAGATTTATTGATGTTACACAAATCAAAGGTCCATATCAAAAGATCCACCAAGATTCTAACTTTAAAACCCTTGAAACCCATTTTTAACAAACCTTAACAAAACTCACCAAACATCCAACTCAAACCCTCAAAACTTATGCTAAACACTTCCCAAAACATTCATGCATCACTCATTGTCATCATCCAAACACAACTCAAGTTTAGACCCCAAAAATACATAAATGGGTTTTAAAGGAAAAGATACATGGGGAAGAAAACCAAAGAAAACTTGTAAACCAAACAAACCTTACCTTCTTCGGCGATGGCGGCACTCCGACGACACTCTCGCAGCACCCCCTCTTCTTCTCTCCCTAGCTCCCACTCTTTTCTCCTTAGCCGTGTGAAAATGAGGTGGGTAAAGGGGTAGGTTATGTATTTATATACTTGGGACATAATGGGTATTTTGAAATTCTCTTTTTTTTTTTTTTTTTTTTTTTTTCATAAAAGGCAATAAAATAAGGAAATTGTGAACCACCCGACCCGATTCACTTGTTCGTGTTGAGTTTGGAATTATCCTTCTCTATTTATCCTCATTTATCCTTCTCTATTATCCACTTAAGATTGGGTTTTGAAAAAGGATCAAAGTTTGACAAAAACTGGGAGTCGCCACCTTATTTTTAAGGAATAAGGAAACATAAAAAGAGTTTTATTTTCAATAAAAAAAATGACCCCATATTTTGGAAAAACATGGTCTTCGAATCAAAGTTGGATTCGGGGGCTAGGTTATGAGATAGGAAGGTTCCAAGACACCTTTTGTAGGCACCTATCTCACCCTAATTAAAGGTCTCCTAATTAATTTTGGGCTTTATCAAAATCTCATAAAAAACAAACCTATCATATCTAATCAACCAAGAAAGTACTGTAGATAATACTAAGTAATAAATAATAATAATAAAAAAGAAACAAAAAATCCTAAAGACCTTAGGAAACACAGAGTCATCATAAGATTGGACTTGTCCCCTATTGACTGCCTACGTACCTTACCAGTTTCCTGATAAGAATCAAAGTCCATGTAGTTCGATACTTAGGACTCTCCTATTGTAATGAACTACATATTTGAAAGGATTCTATCTTATCTAGGACTCTAACTTCGAGAGATGGAAT
>JAESVK010068783.1:0-14167 GCA_017140935.1 Hamamelis virginiana
TTTTGGAGCCGTATTTTTCAACATTTTTCAACAGCTGTGAAAGGGAAAGACCCGCGAACATTATGTTCGGTTCAAAATCGTTGGGAAAAAATTAGATATTCCTGTTCCAAGTATCGTGGGTGCCTCTCACAAATAGAGCACAGACACTTAACTGGAACCACCCAAGCAGACAAGGTGAGATTTTTTCTTTTATTCATATTATGCTTATTTTGAAATTTTTTAATTCTAAATTTATTTCATATCCCTTTGTAGGTTACTCAAGCGAAAATTATGTATGCAAAAGAAAATTTAGAAAAACCTTTTAAACTTGATCATTGTTGGAAAATACTTCAAGATTCCCAGAAGTGGTGGATGTTGGAGACACCAGTTGACCCTGTTCCCATACCTGTACCCATATCGCCTGGTACATCTGATTTTCATAGCACACCAATATCTTTGGTTTCTGACCACGATCCAAGTCCTTGCAGTGTTAACTCTCCCCCAAGGGTTAGTAAAAGTCCGACCGGAAGAAAAGCTAAAAAAGAATCTCGACGGAAGAGTAAGTTAGTTGAAGAAGATGACTCTGATTTTATTAGTGCGTTACAGAAGTTTAACCAAAATGCTGAAGAGTCAAAAAACGAGAAGAAACTGCTTGCAGAACAAAGACTCGCAAATCTCAAGTCGGTTGAAGCAAGGGAGCAAAGAAAATTAGCTGTACTTGAGACTGCAGAACTAAGGGAACAAATGAAGCATGACTCTGAAATTATGGCTTTGGATATCACAAACATGAGCCCCCAACTGCAACATTATTACCAGATGCTTAAGAATGAGATTATGGCAAAAGTGTACGCACGTTCAAGCAGCTCCCAGTTTTATATTCCTTCTCCTCCTGATGCGCAGGAATGAGTTTATGTATTATCTTTTATTTGTTTCCTATCACCGTATTATCTTTGTTTTTTTTATTAACGGAAATGAGAGAGCTACCTCCTGTTGTGTAGCTCATATGCCTAGCAGGCTTTTGTTTAAATGAATCAACCTTTAAATTTTAAAACATTAAAGACAAAGTATATCATATAAGAACATAGTCCAATAAAAACATAATTTAAAATACCAATTAATAAAAACTTATACAAATTCGGTCATTAATATGAAATACATTATAAGTAAGACATGGAGAAGGCTATCAATCTCCTTTCTTTGACCAGAGATGTTCAATTAGATCATTGCGAAGTGCATGATGGGTTGCAAGAGATCGGATATCTTGTGCACGATTCATGTACTCCTCAAACGGAAGTGTGGAGGTTTGTGACAAGTGAACTGGATTGTCCATAGCATGTGCATCATATTCGTCAGTAGGAGGCTCAACTACTTCACCACTGTTATCCTCAACACGCTCATCTTCTATTATCATATTATGCAAAATAATGCATGTCTTCATGATAATACTAAGATCTTCTCGATGCCAATATCGCGCCGGGCCTCGAACAATAGCAAAGCGTGCTTGCAGAACCCCAAATGCCCTTTCAACATCTTTTCGAAAACTTTCTTGTTTGTTGGAAAAATGTCGCTTCTTTGGGTTAGCAGTGTCAGTAATTGTCTGCACAATTGTTGCCCATGGCGGATATATACCATCGGCAAGATAATATCCCATGGTATATGAGTGGCCATTAATGACATAGTTCACAGCAGGCGCACGTCCATCTCTGAGGTCAGCGAAGACATTAGAAGCGTCAAGGACATTAATATCGTTGTTCGTCCCAGGCATGCCAAAAAAAGCATGCCATATCCACAAGTCATAAGAGGCCACCGCCTCGAGCACAATTGTCGTCCTATGAGTATGGCCAGTATACTGTCCATGATAGGCGGTCGGACAATTCTTCCATTCCCAATGCATGCAATCTAAACTGCCCAACATGCCAGGAAAGCCACGCTGCTCCTCTTTATTCAGTAACCTTTGAATATCTGAAGCATTAGGCGATCTAAGCTATTCTTGCCCAAAAATCTCCACAATCCCTTTGCAGAATTTCTTCAAGCACTCAATAGTAGTGCTTTCAGCAATTCTAACATACTTATCTACAGCATCAGCAGCCATACCATATGCGAGCATCCGGATGGCAGCTGTCATCTTTTGTAGGCCGGGTAAACCTGGTTGTCCCGTAGCGTCATACTTTTGGACAAAGTAATCGTCATGCTGTTGTAAATGCTCATAAATACGAAGAAACAGTGGACGATGCATGCGAAATCGGCGCCTGAATAAATCAGCACCATATACTGGATCCGGGCAGAAATAATAGTTAAGCAGTCGGTCGTTGCCGGCAACTCTATCACGATCAATGTAGCGCCGCCCGCTTGTAGAACCACCATATATAGGTTGTTGATTTCTGAGTCGCATTTTCCTTCTTTGATAGTTGATTGCCATGAGCATCATCATATTGTTTCTTTCCTCTTCATCTGATGAAGAGGATGAAAAATCTCCACTTGCATTCTCTTCACAAGAGTTACTCATTTTTTTTTTTTACAAAAGTCATAGTATGTAGAGGTCTTATTTATAGAGATGGAGCTCTCATTTATCAAGAATGAAGAATGTACTATAAATTCATTTTTTTCTTTTAAAAAAATGCATGTGACTATGTATTGTCATCTCCAAATCCCATCCATGTCATACCAAAGGACGATTCTGATTTTGCTTTATTTTTTTCATTTATCAAGAATGTACTAACAATTCAGCTTTTCATTTAAAAAGATGCATGTGACTATGTATTGTCATCTCTAAATCCCATCCATGTCATACCAAAGGACGATTCTGATTTTGCTTTATTTTTCTCATTTATCAAGAATGTACTAACAATTCAACTTTTCATTTAAAATGATGCATGTGACTGTGTATTGTCATCTCCAAATCCCATCCATGTCATACAAAGGACGAATCTGATTTTGCTTTTTATTTTTCTCATTTATCAAGAATGTACTAACAATTCAGCTTTTCATTTAAAATGATGCATGTGACTGTGTATTGTCATCTCCAAATCTCATCCATGTCATACAAAGGACGAATCTCATTTATCAAGAATGTATTATAATTGCTGAAGAGTAAAAAATTGTGCAATTCATGTGATTAAGAACAAAGGAGCTCAAATTGAATCCCAATATTTCGTTGTATTTTTTAAAAAAAAAAATTATTTTTTTTCGATAAAACACTCACAATGCGTTGTGACGATGAAATTTTCTTATCAAACGACAACGGAACACAATTTGAATATATTAGGTAATTTTAAAAAATTATAAAATTTGAAGTTTTAATTTTTTTTTTTTTTCCGGTTAAATTTGGATAATTGTGGTGAGAGATAAAGGAATGCATAATTGTGTAATTATTGTAGATGAATAAGGGTAAATTGGGAAAAATGTAGTTAAGCTAAAAAAATAAAGGATGCACCATTGGAGCTCATCTAGCCAAAGCTATAGCTAAAAACACTGTAGCAAGCTAAAATGACACTGTAGCAAGCTAAATTTAGCTTTAGCTCCCCAATTTTAGCTAACACCATTGGAGATGCTCTAAGAGAACTATATATAGCGTTGATGACCTATCACCTATCAGCTTAGTAGCAAGTATTTCCCACTTTTGAAGAAGAGATTTAATTCGAGTACATCTACAATACGTAAAAAGGTTATGGTGATTGGATACGGCACGCACTCGACTCCATAGGATTGGGTTGAAACAGTGCACTAAATTTCATATCATCCTGATTGGGTTATGCAAAAAAATTTCACATACCTCTGGGTGGGTGGTTTTTTTATGTTCCATTCATTTATCAAAATCTTGATCCTATCCATGAAATAAGATACTGTCCAAAGAACACAAAACCAAAGCCTGCTCTTAACGATAATATCCAAAGAAGTCAATTCAGAAACCAATCCTCATGTTTTGCAACTAGGTGTACAATAATGATCCTAAAATCTGCTGCCATTGGCAACTAGCTAGTGATCCTAATCCAGAAAGGCAACCAAAATTTAATCATTTCCCAGAGGTCGACTTGATTGTTGAAACTAATTGGCAGCCAATAGAGAAAGATAGGATTAAAAATTACAACATATAAAGTCAAAATAGTATGAAGAATAAATTCACGTAGGCATGTCTATTAGAAGTAGAAGAAATATGGGGTTCTACATCTCTACTTGGTCACCAGCCAAGTACAATAGAAAGGGTAAAATGTATGGTGCCCAAAAAAAAAAAAAAAAAAAAAAAAAGGAAAAAATATTACACATATTGCCTCCCTAATAAAGCAAGCAGAGGAAATCAGGTCGTGTCAGCTTGAAACAATAACCAAGCTTTGTTCACCTGTTCTGCTTTCTTAGCTTCCCTCATAATCCACTCACAGAAAACATTCTCATGAAGCCATAGCCGCCTGTTCTAGAAAGTAATACATATATAACTGTAAACCATATAATAATAAAATTTAAATAAATTCTCACCACTCCTACTACCTGCCTGCTTCAATCAGATAAACCAGACCTGCTCTTCAGGTGCTGCTTGAAATCCATGATATCACCTCCCCACCTTGTCACGGTTTGATTCTCACAAACCCAGATCTCCTGAGCAACCTGGTTTATGAGCCTGAAATCATGGCTAACAAGAACCAAACCCCCATCCCACTCGTTCAATGCCTCAGCCAAGGAATCAATCGTCTCAATATCCAAATGGTTAGTTGGCTCATCCAGCAGCAGCATGTGGGGTTGTCTCCAGGCTAACCATGCAAAGACCACACGGCTCCTTTGCCCATCAGATAAGTTCTTCATTGGCATTACCTGGGCTTTACCTGTGAGCCCAAACTTCCCAATTGCTGCTCTCATCTTCTCTTCCTCATGTCCTGGATACTCTCTCATCATAAACTGGAGGGCAGGCATATCCAATTCGAGTTTCTCAGCCAAGTGCTGATGGAACTGTGCAATTCTCAGGTGGTTATGACGCCGAACCATGCCATCAAGAGGAGACAAATCCCCCGTCATCAGCTTCAGCAGCGTACTTTTCCCAGCACCATTAGGTCCCACTAGTGCTATTCTCGAGTCCAAATCTACCCCAAAATCAATATTCTTGTATATGAGATTATCGGGTGTGTAGCCAAATGTGACTTCCACGAACTGTAGTACAGGTGGAGGCAGCTTTCCGACATCAGTAAAGCGGAAGACCAGAACCTTGTCTCTCACCACCTTTTCTGTAAGCCCACCCCTCTCCATTTTTGCAAGAGTTTTCTCTTTGCTCTGTGCTTGGCGGGCTAATTTTGCTGACCCATGACCAAATCGGGCAATGTACTCCTTCATATTAGAAATCTGCTCCTGCTCCCACTTGTACTGTTTCATCTGGTTCTCTTCAAGTTCAGAACGGGTTTGAACATACTGGTCATAGTTACCTGTGTAAAGCTTGAGTTTCTTGTTTTGCATGTGGATGATGCTCGTACACACACCATTTAGGAAGTCCTGGGAGTGTGATACCACAACCAGTATGCGGTCAAATTTCTTCAGAGTCTCCTCCAACCACACACAAGCTTCCAAATCTGTAATGGAAGACAGTAATTAATCATTAACAAAGGGCACAGGACATTTGGAGTCAAACAATTGCAGATGAACTATCAATGCATACAAAGAAAAGATGATCCCTAGAGAACTAGGTGTTCAATATCCAGTACCATCTGAAAGTAACTTAAAAAGTACATTACCAGTAGAATAATCTTCTCATTTCATATGAGAAGAAATATTTCATGTGACAATAAAAGCTTAAGTATCAATACACACTTCAATAATCTTTCCTATTAGATTTGAAAGCAGTATAAAATTTCATTTTCATTAGATAGAACTAATAGGACACTAAAAGAATTAAAATTAGATCCCCACTCCCTCTCATCTTCAACAGTGAGAATACCATTTCTATGAACCAAACTACAATCATTTTGAAAATTAATATACTTTTACTCACAAAGATATTAATCACGAATGATGGTGTCCACAGATCAGATTAACTGTTGAATTGGACTTTCCATGATAGTCTACAGCTCCATTGAGCTTGTGCATTAGAACCCATTGTTAAGAACCTCTAATCTATTTATATAAAACAATTTCTTTTTACATTTGATTTTCCAAATGAAAGGCCTATTGTATGGAGTGCAAGGTGAAAAAGTTCTTGATCATGAGACACTTGTGTTGAAAGCCAAAACTATGCACACCTGGAAAGATTTGATAAAAAGTTCAAAAAGAAGAAAAGGCAAGAGGAGGAGGAGATACCTTGCCCTAAAAATCACCAGCTCACATATGCTTAAAGTTCAGAACATCATAGCAAAACAGCCAATCACAAAAGACAAAATAGTGTAACAAATCTTTAGCATAGTGAGCAAGGCTGGTGCTCATATAACTTACCAAGGTGATTGGTGGGTTCATCAAGCAACAAGATGGTTGGGTTCATGAACAAAGCCCGAGCTAATGCAATCCTCATTCTCCAGCCACCAGAGAAATCTTGTGTTTTCTTTGCTTGCATCTTCTTGTCAAAACCAAGACCAAACAATATTTCAGCTGCACGTTTCTCTGCAGTAGATGCATCCATCGCATCCAAACGCTCATAAATGCGCTCTAGAGGTTCACCACCACCGTCATCCTAAAGCCACAAAAACAAAACAAAACAAAAGTAAGGATAAATGTTACAGAAGTTCTAAGCTCTGAGTCAAAAAAAATTATTTAATTAGATAAACCTGTGATGCCAAAGCTTCAGCTTCTTTCTCCAGTTTCAACCTTTCCTCGTCACAGTTTATGACGGCCTGAAGGGAAGACATGTCAGAAGCTTCAATCTCCCTGGTGAGGTGATAAATATCCATGTGTTCCGGAATGGGAAGCTCCCGGTGCCCTATTGCAGTGAGAAGTGTAGATTTCCCGCAGCCATTCAATCCCAACAAGCCATAACGCCTGAAAACATTAAATGTAATGTACAGATTAACATGAATTGAAAATGGTCCCAAATATGACCACTAACACAAAAAAAGAAGTAAAATTAACAAACCTGCCATAGTTGAGCTCCAGTTCAGAATCAACTATGAGGTCATGTCCATGAAAAGTAACTGATAAAGATTCTATCTGCAACAAACACAGAGACAAATTCATTGTCAATATCATAGTAAAAAATAGATTCAAGAAAGAAACTCTGAACTATAACAGGTATGCCAAAAAATATTTAATGCACTTTTACCCCCTAAAATGGAGCTCCAACAAGGATGAAGGCACAGGATATATTCAGAACAGGGAATGTTCAAGTGATTAACCCTGGCAACATAGTTGGCAGAACACCCTGGAAACAGACCCATCTGATCGCCTAGGCACTCGTCTAGGTGCCCCAAGCTAGCAACAATAAACTAAAAGTGAGACTTTCTATGATGATAGGGTTAATACCATTTTAAGAACCTAACAAGTTATATGTTGTGAACACCTCCAGCATACAAAGAATAGCTACAAACCTTAGGACCCAACAACTAAAGAAGTAAGATATCTGAGAGGCAGGGGTTGGAATAACTGGGTGATTCCAAACTAGAGTTACCAGAACTCTACTATCCAAGTGCTTCGTATTCCAGAACTTTATCCAAAATGCTAAATTTGGCATTCAAAAAGATTTCTTCTTATTCATAATCTTAGTTTTTTCTTTTTATTGGGCCAACACCAAGTATAATAAATGGGAAGCTTATAAAATATAAAGTTTTTGAGAGGAAGTATAGAAGGCGAAGGTAAAAGCAAATTAAGAGCTCAACATAGATCAATTCTTATAAAGCCACTTCTCTAAGTTGATTGACAACTTGTATGTTATAAAAATACTGCATTTCATTAGTCAATTAGTCATCATAAAGAATTCACCCAAGCTAACTCTAAAAGCTAAAGCACACCAAATCAAGGATTTTTCAAGCCCCATATCACCTACTTCCTAGAAGAAGAAAGCGCCCAGTCATCTAGGTGCTCACTTAACACCACCAGCTCACACGATATGCTAAATCAATATGTATATAGGAATGGAAATATATATATAAGTTCACACTACATATAAACACTTTATAACAAGTGAAATGAAGGACCCATGTGGGACACGTTCAACTTCAACACACCACCTCTCGGTGAACAAAACTCCAACAATGCCTTTTTTCTTTTATTTCATACGGCCGACTTAGGTTTTACTTCCAACAAACTTCACATAAATGCACATAGGCCCTTGAATAGCAAAAAAAATAAAATAAAATAAAAATAGTACAATTGATCTACAAGCAACAACAACAAAAATAATAATAATAATAACAATGTAACTAAATATTACATATTTATTGTATTGCTTCAAAAATTAGCTCTAATCTTAGTCCTTTAAAGAAAGAATCCAAATGCATAATACCTGATTCTTAAGATGAGGAAACCAGGAGTTTGCACTTGCCAAGGGTCAAAATTAAAATCTTAATGAAATTTTAAAGCACACATTCAAGCTACCAAGGTGCAAAAAGACAAACCCTATAAGAGTTTCTAATGCAGCTCACTCTCCAAATTTTCAACAGCCATTATTCAAGCTTACATGAAAATAAATAGTTCAACTGGGATACCAGATTCATAACAATACCATGATAAAGCCAATATTATAAAGAAAGAGGAGGTAAATAAACACTGCTTACCCAAAATGTTATTGGATGGCAATATGTTCAATTAAACTGTATGTGATACAGCATTATAAAAAGATTAAATGTACTAGTAGAATATTTTGATTCTTTATTTAATATAATTCGTAGATTATGGCACAAACTATGCATGCGATAGCAGTTACCTAAGATTGACGCGTGGAAAGTGGAAGATAAAAGAACATAGGTTGCAGCAGCTTTTTATCTTCTAGTTCAAATTGACATGATATTAATATTCTGCTCCTTAGATTTTTTTGGTTATAGAAGATATGTTTACGTTTGAAATTTAATAACAAAGACCAATTGAGAGACCAGAAGGGTATTCCCTTAATATAATACCATAAATCTTTAAAAAAAAAAAAAGATAGGAGAAAGAAAAAACTCCTTTGTTCTAGGTTTAGTACCGGCTGTGCAAAAACAGAAGGCCACAAAGTAAACATGGCACAGATAGAGCTTTTAAAGGACCAGATCAAACTTGAAAGCTTTAAGAAATTGGAGTCACAAGACCACATGTTCTTAGATTTCTTGCTATTCATACTGAGATAGTTTATCTATGGTAAAGAAAGAATAAATTGAAGCAAACCATTGCTTCAATTTAGCTATGGTAAAGAAAGAATAAATTGAAGCAGAACCAAGAAAGAACTAAACTACACAAAATTTCATCATATATAACATAGCAAACTAAAGAACTAAGGCTATGCTTGTTTTGGAGGAAACAAAAATCAAGAAAGGAAATGTCTCGTGTTGATGGACGAGGCTCCTCATCTTTGAGGTTATATGATTACTAAGTTGTGTTATTGAAGAATTTGCAAAACATTAGCAATGTTATTAATGAATTTCCATAAGATGGGCTGAATGAAGATAGATTGTCCACCTCGTATTCTCAAAAATGGCATTTAAATGAACCCATTTTTCATCATTCTAATTAAGTGCATAACTAATATCAACAACGTGGTAAAAATGTTGTGCTCTAACCTGAAACACTAACATTAACTGGGAATTCTCCACCATGATTTCAACGATTTGCTTTACCCAAAAGCAAACAGAGGCTACTGCTCATTTCAGAGTGAGAATTTTTCTCATTTCAGAGTGAGAATTTTTCCCGTAGAAGTTAATTCTGAGCATAAACGTATAAATTTTCCCAAAGCCACCAGACGCAACATGATAAATTCCCCCCCCCCCCCCCCCAAAAAAAAAAAAAAAATTAGTCTGAGGGAATTTATTATATATCTTCAATTACCTTCAGGAAAAAATATTTCTTTACACCTTAAATTCTTTTTTTTTTCTCCCAGAAAAATCTTCCATAAAACAAACGGAGCAGAAGGTTCATTAAAAATTATCAATCAATAGAGATATGAGATAAAAATGTTATTTTCCGAGCCTATTTTCTGACGAAACAAAAAGAACTAAAAGAGGAAAAAAAAGTCAGGACAAATAAATAATATATTAACATAAAAACGAAATATCATGATTCAATAATACACAAACACTCTAAGGGATAAAATACAGCAAAATAATAATTACTATGATCCGGAAAAACACTATCACTAATACCTAATTCAACAACTCCTTCCTTCGATTAACATCAAAGATTCATTATACTGTGACTTAAAAACCTAATTTTTTGCAGAACACGTAAATAATCCAAACGAATGGAAAAGAGGACTTACGCGGATATCTCTTGATAGAGGATGCGAACACAGCACGCCAGTACAAGTCCGATCCGATATCTGAAGAGACCCGACGCCATTTGCAACGTTATCGACGCTGCTACCATTCTCCGCCGCCGCCGCCTTGGACGACGTTGCGGCCGCCTTACCTCCTCGTTTTGCAGCTGCAGCGGCCTTCTTCTGCGCCACCTTCTTCTTGCTCGCGTCCGACACCATCTTTAACCTGACCAACAATATCAAACCCTAAAGATCGATAATCCAAAATAATAAAAATAATAATAAAAGGAAATCAGCCAAAACAGGCATCAAAAGGCTGAAAGTTTTCAATATATTATCGGAAAAACAGCATACCTCTGACGGATTTAGAAATAAGATCTGAGATGAATCGAAGACCGTCAGATCTAGGGTTTTCGGCAGATCCTGCTTTGTGTACTCTTGCTCAGAGGTGAGAGGAGGTAAATGAGGGTTTTGCTTGGGAGACGTGTGGAGTTTGGGTATATATAGGGTGTGTGGGAGAGAGGGGATCCACGTGTCCCAGGACCAGAAGTTGAGTATGTGAGTGTCAGACCGACTTATGTGTCATATCGCGACTCGCGATATTTTCACCAGAACACAGTAATTCGAGTACCATTTAGAAGCACGTGACTTTTTCTTCAAGGTTGAACGACGTCGTTTTCACCTTATATAGCAATTTTTGGACCCAATTAAATGGATTGGAGGTGGATATTTTGGGCTTGGTACGGCTTTCAATTGATTCGACCCTATTCTGATTGTAGAGTTTTAGTAAATAAATCCCAAATATTAGTAGGTAAACCCACAAATTTTCTAAACTACCCATTTTAATCTTAAGAAAATTACTATCTACAGTAATGGCCTGTTTGTTACGAGAGAAAAGTTGGATAAGGAAAAAGTGGAGGGAAGAGAGATTTGGGACATGTTTGGTGTGGAGGGAAGAGAAAAATGGGAGGAAAAATAGAGGTATTCAATCCGCCCAATTTCGGGCGGAAAAGTGGAAGGATAAATGGAGATCTACTTATGTGGGCTTTGAAAAGACTATTTTAATATCAGTTTTTTTGGTTTAAACCCCTCAGCCTTTCCAAGGAAGGAGCTGAGAAAGAGAATTTTATAAATATTAGAATTTGTTTTTCTGACAAAAAGTAATTTAAAAAAAATTCTCATCGGAGACCCACTTATAAAATTATCATTTCTCAATTATGAACATATAACTGAATCTTTTTAATGGTTATTAGAATTTAGTAGTATAATGTCATTTTGGTTAAATATATGTGGAGGTATAATCGTAATGTAGGTGCTTTACTTCATTTCCCTCCTTCCAATTTACCAAACACATGGAAGGAAGGAAACTACTTTTCCATCTATCATACCAAACACACAGAAAGGAAAAAGAGTTTCCCTTTTCTGAGAAAGGAAAGTTCATCTCTCATACTTTCATTCCTTCTATTTTTTCATCCCCCTACCAAACAGAGCATAAGATAGATGTGACCTTATTCGATAGAGGTTTAAGGAAAGGCAGCTATAGAGCGGTAGAGCCGATCTCTTCTACAGTAAGATAGATGCAATCATTCCCAATTGGATCGATTCGATTCATGTAATTGAAAGAGGAAAGACTGATTGATAGAGGTTGGATGGATGACCGTGTTACCGGATGCAATTGGGAAGATTGGATCTCATCAATGGTAACTGTGTGAATAATAGCAAATAGTCATCTGCTCTAGGAAACTTTGACTCCTGAGTTGCGTTTGTTCCAGGGGCATTTTTGTCCTGTTTTGGTAAAAAAGGATTTGTTGTAGAACTAATTTTCATATAGGACTTCATGCCGCTAAAAGAAAGTAAATATATTTTCTGTATTACCATTATTAGTAATAAAAAATATTTTAAAATAGGGGTAGTTTCGGAAGTCAAATCTAATCAAAAAAAAGAAAAGAAAATAACCGATTGATTGACTCTTACTATTAGTGAAAAATACTTTATATTTATGAACTATCAATTGTGACACATTGATCCTATATATTATCAATTTGTGATAGATTACGCTCTGTTGTACTCTAATCGGACATCTGTTTAAGAAATAGAAAATCAAATTTATTCACGTAAAGTTATTTTCCACCAACATTGAGTGAATGTATGAATACATGTGATTTTTTTTTAATGTTAAATAGATGTCTGATTAGCTGACAGAATGATGTAATCTGTCATAAATTGATAGTACATAGATCAATGTGTTGCAATTGATAATTTAGCGGTACAAAATATTTTCGCTGATAGTTGAATCTATAATTTCAAAAAATGTATATATATATAAAAAAAACCGGATCCAACGAATCCATATGAAACTAAAATACGATAATTGTCTAATTTTATGCTGCAAAGTACTCCGTAAGATAATTCACTTAAAATAGAATTTTAATTCAATTCTATTCGTTTGAGCTATGCCAAATCAAAAACCAGATTTCTTTCGAAACTCGAAACGAGACTCAGCAGAAGCCTTTCCTCTTCGTTCCAACAGTCTCAATCACAGTACCAAATGATTTGGGGCAAAGAAGGCTTGTTCTTTTTTGGCGTAAACCGTAAACAAACGCAGGTTGGTTTTTTTTTTTTCCTATTGTTTTGTTGATAGTCATGGGAGCTTCTGACAAAGTTCAAAGTGAAATCTATACTACCTGAATCTACAACAACTATCATTCCAAAATCTAAACCTGCTAGAAGCCTACACCCCCCTCACTTATCCTCTTCTTCGCCTGCCTGTCCATGGCACTGCTTTTAGGTTTTTTTTTCCCCCTTGTTTTGTTGATATGTATTTCTCTTTCTGTTTTGTTGGCAATTTAAGTCTTTTTTTTTTTTTTTTTTTTACCCTTTTTGTTTTGTTCATATATATCTGGCAATGTCAAATTAGAACGTGCATATAAGATGTTTGAGGAAATGCCTGATAGAAATGTCATATTGGATTTAACGAACTACTTGCGTCAACTGTTTTGTTTACTGAATCTTTTTTTTTTCCTAGTTGTTTTGATGCATCAACTAAACTTTGATGACTTGTTTAATGAACTTAAATTTGGTGAATTTTTCAAATGTTTATATTTTTTTATTATATAGAAAGAGCATTTGTAGTTAATATATATATATATCAGTCATTCTATTATAAGGTCGACCTTGCATAAGGTTATACAAGGTCGGCTCCATATCTCCAATTTTAGAAGACAGTTCGTAAAACTGGCTGTTGGATTAAATGCTCCCAATCTGTATGTCATGCTTGCAAAAAATCACAGTGATCCGACGGTTGGTTTTTGACATATGTCATTGTGAAAATATGCAACTTATTTGTTCTTCAAAAAATCACCATTTTTTTTAACGTCAATTATTTCAAAAACCAACTGTTGGATCATTGTGATTTTTTGCAGGCATGACATACAGAGTGGAAGCATCTAATCCAACGATCAGTTTTATGAACTGTCTTCTAAAATTGGAGATATGGAGCCGACCTTGCATAACCTTATGCAAGGTCAACCTTATAATAGAATGACTATATATATATATATATATATATATATATATATATATATATATATATATAGAGAGAGAGAGAGAGAGAGAGAGAGAGAGAGAGAGAGAGAGAGAGTTATGATATAGTCCGCAAACGCTCACTTAGCCTAAGTCAGCAAACACTTTAATGGCCGTTAGATCACTCAAATGACCTATATCATCACTCAAATGGCCGAGATCTAATAACCATTTAAGTGTTTGCTGACGTAGGCTAAGTCAGCAAATGCTTACTTGATTATTTCACTATATATATATATATATATATATATATATATATAT
>JAESVK010068784.1:0-16757 GCA_017140935.1 Hamamelis virginiana
GGCCACAAAAAGGGGACCAAACAAAGCCATATAGAACAATTTTGAAAACGGTTTTTAACAGATGTCGTATGTGACTTAATTAAAAACGGTTTCTAACCGTTTTCATTTGTAGCATGTTTGAAAACGGTTTAAAACCGTTGTTCTATGTGTCATCTTTTTAAAACGGTTTTAAACCGTTTTTGTATGTGGAACAAAGAAAACGGTCGAAAACCGTTTTTAAAGGACTACTACTCTTTGAAAAACACACATCTTAAGGACGGTTCTAGAACCGTTTTCAAAGGATTATAAAAACGGTTTTAAACCGTTTTCGTAGGAGTTTTTTGTAGTAGTGATATAAAGCTTAAAATAATTTAGTCCTGTAGGCAATCGATGCCACCATGTGAAGACTTCATTTAGAAATCCTTGATCACCTCCATTATATGAAGGTAATGTGTACCTTTTCTCCATTAGGGTTTTTAACATACACTCTAAAGGTTCCACTAGCATGACCCAGAGTTGCATATCTCTTTACGACTTTACCATTAACAGCTGCTGATAATTGTGGGTAAACAAAAAAACCATCGATATTTCTAAAATCTAAAAGGTCAGCATCTATAAACATCACTTTATCATATTCAGTAAGTTGCCATATGCAGAGCTTGCTATTATTCCACTCGTTGTAAGCACCTCTTTTTGCATGAGAGCTTTTGATGCATTTGATGCGCTTGATCTTCCATCCTGCAGCTTTAAGCCCTTGAAGGGTTTTCTTAGTTATGGAGTCATCTGCTAGCAATACTAGATCTTTAGTAGTGTTGGTTTGAATGATACTTTGGGCCAAGGCAATAGCACCACAAACGTAATTTTCTGAAGAATGGAGAACTGTTACATAGGCTTCTCTAGGCTGCTGGTAGATGATATTGTCGAATTTTGGTAGTGTAGATTGTGAAATAGATATTTTTCCATATTGGTTACCTTCATTTCAACAACAAAAATAAATAAATAAATAATAAAAACAAAATAATAGCCAAAAAATAGTAATATGGTTAGGATCGATGAATACAAAGAAGTGGAATTTATAAAATACATTCTGCATGCCAAAAATTATATCGTTCCAACTTAATGCTTGGTTTTTCAAAGTTTATCTCAAAACTGTGACATTTAAAAAAAAAAAAAAAAAAAAATTTGGTTGTTGGATCGATGTGAATTTTGACATATATGATGTGTATAAGGGGAACATCAAGCCTAACTGTCGGTTTTTCAATTTTTTTTTGTCCCATGCTGAATTTTGCATACAATAGATAAGAATCATGTGTCACCGAAAAAAAATATTCTTGGTGAAGCAATTATACGCTTTTTCTTTTCCCTTCCTTTCCTTTAATTCCTTCCCCTGAATTAAAAGTATATATTCCAAAATTCTATAGAAGTATGTGACATCTCTCCCTTTCTTGTGTATGTGTGAGATCATGGGATCTATCCCTCCAGCTTGGTAGTGTAGTTGTGGTGATTGTGTTGTGTATATTAAATAATATTCTTTCTGTTACCACACTAAAAATCGGTCAATGATTGTGAAGGCCGAAATTAAGAAAAAGCAATATATATTCGGTCTATGAAAAATCGGCCATGAAAAGAACAGGCCAACAAGATATCCTCTATCAAATATGGCCTTGATAACTTTGATACATCCAAAATAAAAAGACACGTGGTAGCAAAGAACTCAAATGCGTTTGATGAGAAACATGGCAACGTGGCAACATCTGACTGGGAGTTCAAAAGCACGTTCATGTGTGGAGACCCGTTCAAAGATATGGCAGATGCACAATTTCCACTAAGTGCCATAAAATAAGGAACGGCTATAACTTTTAGCCAGTTGGAGTTTGACACATGGAAATTAGTTACAAATGCATTCGACCTCTATAAAAGCTGAAGAAGACAAAGAAGCAAGGGATCCACGATCAAATTCAAGCATCAGCTTTTAGTCTTTTACCTTTGTTTTTAGCTTTCCTAGTTGCTTTTCAATTTCTTAGGGGTAACTCATTGTGTAACTGAAGAATCCAAACTCTGGTTTGGTCAGGGATCAGTCTCCGTTCGTTTTTATTGAAAGCTCATTTAGCAAATCTGTACTCAGCCAATACATGGTACGTATTTGTTTCTTTTGAGTTAATTACATTCTATTCTTATTTGCTCCATATTTAACATTGCAAAAGTCCTTGAGGCTTCAAGGCAAGGAGAACCTGCACTCATTTGATTGTTTGTAGTTGGCACGCCCGCAATTCACACACATCTTTCTAAAGAACCGGTTTGCAGCCAACATTTTCTTAAAAAAAAAAACATCAGTTTAGTTTCCTTGGTGAGTAGAGCAATATTAACAAATAGGAAACCTAGCTAGAGATCCAAACAAATTTTTTATAGGTGAAAAGAGACCCACAAACAAATTAACTCACCTCGTTTTGCATAAGGAGAATAAGCAAGTTGACAAGTACCAACAGGCATGATTACCTTCTGTTTGAGTCTCCTCAAATCAGGCCTATAAACCCAATAATCACCTTCATGGCTCAAGAGATCATCACATCTAAATAATTCCCTCATTGGCCCACAAGACCCAATAAACACAACGTACACCATCCGATCAACATCATGATTCATCCAGCCATTCACCACCAGGTTAGCAACCACTAAATTAACTTGTAATCTAAACAAATCCCTAATACCTTTGTTCTCTTCCCCACTTCCACATGGAACCCTAGCTACAACCACGTCCACCTCACCATAATCATCGAAACTCGGCATCAGCATTTCCGGGCACGATGCATGGTTTTCTGCATCTCTCATCTTCATCAATCCATGTTGGGAAGTAATCTTCCCACCGTTGATCCTCCGCCTCACAAGTAAAACGTACCTTCATGGTCTCTGCCAAACCATGCAGTTTATAATCTTCCTCTTCTATTTCATCCATGTTAACTAAACCAATCATAATCTTCCTCTCCATAGCTTCTGTTGCCACAATATCATACAATTTAGGGTTTTGAATCAGTGGATGATATGTTCCCTGTGATAGCTCATAATATTTTAGGCGGAGAAATTCTGTAAGAAGTGGGTTTAGGTTGAAAGTTGCAATGAAGAGTAGGAGGGCTAGAGAGAGAAAGAAGAGAGAGATAATGAAGAGATTTTTCTTAGAACTAGAGGACTTGGAAGCCATTTCAGCTTCTCACGTCTTGTTTGTTCAATTTTAAGCTTTAAAGGATATAAATACAAGTGGTATTAGGAGCCTCTGAATGGCTGCGTGTGTTGGTTTTTTTTTTTTTTTGGTTATTAGATTATATATAATATAAATAAAAGACAGGATGCTTTTTTCTTTTCTAAGTAATTAGTAATTACACCTGTAGCCAAGTCATGTTAGGTACATGGAAATTCCATGAGACAGAACGTGGTGTTGAAAATAGGTAAGTACAATTTCGTAGACCATGCAAGGGAGTGGAGTTTTCTCTTCTATATTTATTTGTACCACTTTTCTGTTCACTTTCACAGAAATTTACCTCGAAAATCTCACATTTTAATAAATATTCATATTTAAATTTTTAAGGTGGACTTTTGTGAGAGAAGACAAGAAAGTGGTACATAAAAGTGGGACTGAAGATCTCCACTCCGCAAGGACCACCAAATAGGTAGATGCTAAGATGGACTCAACATTAATTTCTGAAATGCATGGGCATAGAAATTTCCAAATTTATAAAGAATTGAAGATGCTGTGCTCTCATATCCTATTTTGTAAGAATTAATATGTTTGCATTAATTTTTTCTAAGATTACTCACTACAAGGAAAAATGCCTACGAGAACAGGCCCCTTATCCACAAAGAGAACAGCTTAAAAGATTTTGTTCTTAAAAGTACATAGGGTTGCTTTTTTAATGCTAAAGAGAACATCTCTCCTTTAAAATGTTCTCTTTTGGTTAATTTTAAGAACAGCTACCTCAATCTGTTCTCTTTTAGGTGTTCTCTTTTGGTTAATTTTAAGAACAACTACTTGAAGCTATTCTTTTTTGGTTAATTTTAAGAACATCTACTTGAAGCCGTTCTCTTTTGGTTAATTTTAAGAACATCTACCTCAAGCTGTTCTCAAAGCCCTGAACCTAGCTAGTGTTAAAAAATTTGAACTTATTGCATTAAAAATAAATGAATAAGTATATTTTTCATGGTTTGAACCCTGAACCTAGTGTTATAAATTTTTAATTATTGCATTATACCACTAATTCAATCTTTTATAATTGTTTAATATTCAAAAAACAAAAAAACAAAAATTTAATTTAAAGTATCTAGCTAGCTTACTCTAATTCAATCATGTTATTGTTACTCTAATTAACTATAAGATTTTTATTAGATAGTTAATTATTTTAAACTTTTAAATTATTATATATTTGTAAGGATTATATAATTATAACTTCTAAAAGGACAAGATCGATTCGGCCAACCGTTTACTCAGATTTGGCCTTTTGTAATTGGCCAATCCGATATGAATTCTGATCCATCAAAATTGATTCGATCCGTTAATTTGAACCTCTAATATATAATCCGATACTATTAATTCGATCGGTCCACGAATATTCCAAATTGCATTAAATTGTATTCTATTTTGAATTGATTATTATTAATTATATGCTTTAATTTATTAGTTATTTTTCAGCTCTGTTAATGTGGAGCGCAGTTGGTACTGCTGGATGGATTGAGCGCCAATATCATGATTTGCCTATTTTTATAAATAAATTTCACTCGTCCTTCCTTTGTCCTCAATCCCGATTTCGTTGTTCTCCCTAGTGTATCTATCTGACCAACTTGGAACAGCTATTTCGAGAAACTGACCGTTGGATTTAATGTTAATCCACATATACTTATCATGAATGAAAAAAAATAACATATATCCAATATATGGTCAATTTTTTCAATTTTGAAAAAAAAAAAAAAGTAAACAATGATGAAAAATCACTGACAAATCGTCATAGTTTATTTTATAAAAAACCGACTGTTGGATCAATGTGTATCATATAGTTCTTAATTCATATTATACAAATGTTAACACGGGGATACTATTTTGTGAAAACGACTGTTGAATGAGATGTTCCATATATACACATTGTGCATGCAAAAATCATATAAATCCAACGGTTGGTTTTTGAGAAAACATTTAAATTTTACGTTTAAACTTGTGTATTATATGGTTCACTACAACAAAAAGGGGTATTTACGGCGTTTTTTTTACGGCGTTTGTAGATAACGCCGTAAAAAGTGGTTAAAAAAGTCATACAACCCGTGTTTTTTAATATAAGTCGTAAAAGCATTAGTATTTACGGCGTTTATTAAACGCCGTAAAAAGTCTGATTATTCACGGCGTTTTTTAAACGCCGTAAAAAGTCTTAGTTTTAACGGCGTTTAATAAACGCCGTAAAAAGTCTACCGTGAAATTGCATTTTCCCTCCTTTTCTTTTCTTTTCCCCGCGCACTAGTTTCCTCCACTCATCCATCTTTTAAGAAAATGAATTGACGGCGTTTTTTAAATGCCGTAAAAGTAAATTTATTCTCGGCGTTTAGTAAACGCCGTAAAAATGTTTAGGTATTCGCGGCGTTTGTTAAACGCCGTAAAATGGGTATTTATTCTCGGCGTTTGCTTAACGCCGTAAAAATGTATTTTTATTCTCGGCGTTTGTTAAACGCCGTTATATATACATACAGAAATGCTACAGTCAGGCCGGCCTGACTGTGGCATTTGTGCGGTCACCCCATTTTGGGGGGGATGCAGGTCACATGTCACAGTTTCGACCGTTGGATACTATATTCATGCAGTGCTTGTCATGCCTGCAAAAAATCACAGTGATCCGACGGTTGGTTTATGAGAAAACTTACTTTGAAAAAACTGGAATTTAAAGAATAAAAAATGACAGTTTTTTTCCAAGTCAGTTTTCTCAGAAACCAACCTTCAGATCACTGTGATTTTTTGCAGGCACGATAAGCACTGTCTGAATAGAAAATCCAATGGTCGAAATGTGGAACTGTGTCCTGCATCACCCCCTAAATGGGGTGACCGTATTTTTTCTACAATCAGGCCGGCCTGATTATAGAATTTATGTGTATATATATATATATATAGTACAAATGTTAACATGGGGGTACTATTTTGAGAAACCGGCCGTTGGATAAGATGTTCCATATAAACACATTGTGCATGCAAAAAATCACATAGATACGACGGTTGGTTTTTGAGAAAACATTTAAATTGTTAAAACTTGTATGTATATCATATGGTTCATAAATTGTACAAATGTTGAAATGGGGGGACTATTTTGTAAAACTGACCTTTGGATAGGATGTTCCATATAAACACATTGTGCATGCAAAAAATCACATAGATTCCATGGTTGGTTTTTGAGAAACCATTTAAATTGTGATCGATTAGCTTGAATTCTGGTAGACTTGATATTTATAAGTAGAATATTTAATCTAATGGTGAGTTTCTCAAAATATAATTTCCAGATAGAGATTTTTCAAACCACTCATAAAACTATTGATAAGATGACATGTGTAGTGACAACTATAAAATAGATTTTAAAAAATTGACTGTTGGATTAGATACACTTATTATGAATTTCGTGCTCGCCAAAAATCATAGTAATCCAACGGTCAATTTATGTGAAATTTCAATGTGAAAATTTGTGACTTTTGTTAATCAAAATATCACTATTTTTCTCTGTTTATTTTTTCAAAAAGTGACCGTTGGATCACTATGATTTTTGGTGAGCATGAAATTCATAAAAAATATATCCAATCTAATGGTCAATTTTTTAAAATATTTTTTAAAGTATGTTCTATAATTTTTCAAATATATATTTAAAATACTATAATAACATTAAAAAATTGAATCAATCACCCTAAACGACTGCGTTTGGATTTTGGCGCTTAAGATTTTGGATTGGCTCAAAATAATTGAGTTTGGCGCTAAGGCTGCGAAACCCTTTGAGTCCCACTCATCCCTCACATATACCCGAGCCCTACACTACATTTTTCTCACACCACGAACCTATCGAAGCCCTAGCGTCGCTGCGAAACCCTTGCTCCACCTGAGGAAGACGGCTCGGATCAAGAAACTTGGTGCAGCACGCAGTGGAAGAAGAAGTAGCACGCAGTGTTCATGAGTGGAAGAAGAAGAAAGGAGGAGGAGAAGAGGTGGCCAACGCCGATGCCGAGCAACAGCAGCGGCGACTGTAACAAAGGTTTGAATCGAGGCAGCGGCAACGACAATACCATTTGGGGTCACAAACATTATTGATGCCATTAACGCATTCCTCTTCTTCCACACGAAATCGATCATCGACGAAACCCAATTCGACCGTATCGCAGGTGAATTGGTCCCAATTTCCATTGCATGCCTGCCATTGTTTCAGATCTTATCAATTCTTATTTGGATTTGGACCTCTTTGAAGTGTTGATAAAATTACAAGTAGAGGTCAGAGAAGTGTTGATAAAATTCTTTTTTTTTTTTTTTAATTATAAATAATGTAAGAGTAGAATTTCTGTAGTGATTACTAGAGAACGGATAAGATTTGGGGTTTTTTTTTTTTTCTTCTCCTGACTCAATGAATATATATGCCCAGTTAATGAATGTAGATCGGTTGAATATATATGTAGATTGGGTTTTTTCTGAATCCATGAACATATATGTAGCTAGAATGGCATTTTTTTTTCGAATCCATGAATACACACACACACACACAATGTAGACAATTAGATTACTATCAATCTGAGTTATTCTTTGTTGAAAATTGTATGTGTAATTTTGCGAGTCTAGACAATTAGATTACTATCAATCTGAGTTCTAACTGAATCTAACTTATTGTATGTTGAAAATTGTATTTGGCCTAGTTGAAATTGATGACTAAATTTAAATGACAGAGGAATAGACTTTTGAAATTGTTGGAATCTGTTAATGGACTATCAATGCTTTTTATCTAATATCAGGCTAGCCTTATCGCAACCTTTATTTCTAAATCATATATCTATTTCTTCTTCATTTCTAAATCATATATCTATATCTTCTTATAGCGAACTCAAAAGCATGGGATCATCACTCTCTTGAAAATAAATCACAATATTTAGAACTGAGTCAACTGACAGTTACAAAATTAGTCAATGGGATTTTCAGATAAATATATTTTGTCTAGGACACTGGAGTAGTTTTTAAAGTGGTGGGTGATTGAGGATGAGACAGTGTCACTTAAGCATCCTTCTTTTGGGGACTTACACTTAGTACGTACTCTTTGCTTTCTCTGTCTCTTTATATGCTTTTATCTTTCTCTGTCATGGTTATCTGCTCTCCCTGCTGCATTATGATCTTCATTGCATTCATTTTTTTTCTGTAATATCAAGAAGTTATTTTTGGAAAATCTGAAACATTTCCTTGCTGATATATTCATGAAATTGGTATTTACCTTACTACCTCTCTTTGTTCTCAATTTTTTTGGGCCAGCTTTGTGTTGGACTATGGCTTTGTTCTTGGGGCAAAGCCTTAACCTCAGCTGCGGTTTGGGCCATCCTAGAGTTGTGGCACACAATTGAATCAGTTCACTTAGCTGTGGGCTGGGGGATGGACTTCTGTAGAATGTGTCTCAACACATTCTGCAGCTAAGGCTGCAAGACAACTATGGGTTTGGTTTTGATCTTGGCCCTTTATCAGTCTTTGTTTCTTCTGATAATTTCTGTTAATTTTCTCCTAATAACTTGTTCTAAATGTTATTTGGCCTAAACCTTCAATAACATAAGGCTGATTCAAAAAATAAATTTGGAAAAAGAAATAATATGAAGTGTTATATACTTAATATATATGCTTTAATTAATTAATTAATTCTTTTTCAAATTTGGGTCTGATTATTGGATTTTGATTTTGGTTAATGAGTTTGACATATATTAGAAGTGTTATATACTCATATGTACACAGGTTAAATATTGGGAAATATTGCAATTATAGAGGAAACTCTGCCGGATTTTTGTCTAAATACGCGTACTTTTTTTCAATAATAGTTATGGTTTAGATTGATTTCACCATTGCATGTTATAAAATTTATTTCTTTTAGGATGTATATGAATATGGAGGTGGTTTATGTTGGAGACTATATTAGGAGGACACAACTTTAAAGATTCGGTACTACCCTGGTGCTTTATGACTATGATACCCTAGTAGATAAATCACTCACATATTTTTAGTAGATAACTCACTCACATATTCTTGGATCTCATTATAATGTTAATAGTATATTTTTGTATATATTTCATTATGAAATTCTTTTTGAACAATTTGCAGTATTGTTTTTAGATTGCTTGAACATTATTTGGGATGAGAGATAGGAGGACACAACTTTAGAGATTCGGTGCGTCCCTGGTGGCTACATGTCTATGCTACTACAGTATATAACTTACTCGTGTATTACCTATAATTAGTATACTAGTATATTGTTTTTGTGCATAATTCATCGTTGTTTATTATGTCTTAATAGGCACAATTATTTGCTTTTGGGGTACAACTATGCAAATTCGTTTGATTTATCTAATACTTTGAAACATACGTGTCATTTTTTTTCCTAGCTTATTTCTATCTTATCAAAACATGTTAATTATTGCAGATATTCATGAATTGGTGGTTTCTATGTGAGTTGTACAAATACACATTCACATTCGATGCAATCCAAGTGGATTCAATTTCTTTTGCTACCACGGTATATAACATTTCATTTCCCTATATATTTCTTCAAATTGTGTAAAAGCGTAATTAAAGTAAATATATTGGTTCATGTTTGGTTGAGACAGTTATAATTTATATAGTTTTTGGGGTTGGATAGAGACTTAATTGGATTTGATTATTTTTCTTTCTTTACATAGAATATTGAACTATTGATTAATTAATAAGAAAACATTATATTCAAAGTTTTATAAAGTATTATGTACACAACTTAAAGTTTAGGAAATATTGCAATAATAAGCAAAACTCTCCCAGATTTTTGTCTCGAATTATAAAGTAGTGAATATATATTTCTACACTAAGTACACGGAATATATTGTTAGACTGTATATATATAGTTCAATTTTTCAGCTCATTTGATATATGAATTATCATAATTATATGACTGTCATTTTAAATTAATTTCTTATATATATATATTTGCAGGTTGAATATGTAAAGGATGAGACAACTAGCTAAGGAGGCAGAAAGCTAGCAATGACGTCGGTCCATTTGATTAGGTAGTCTCAAATATATATATGTTAAATTATTTATGTTAATTGTGACAATTGTACGGTTTAACATTATACAATAAAAAATTATTTCATGGGATTGAATGTAATGTTTAAATAATTTGATGCAAATGTATTGATTTGGGTTTTAGCATATTTGATTTAAGTTTAATGTGTAATTACTAGCTTGTCATAAAATTTTGCAAAAAAAATTATTTATTTATTTATTTTAATACAAAATAACAAAGAGAACAGTTAATAACCGTTTTCTAATTTTTTTTTTTTTTAAATTTTTTGGACTAACAAAGAGAACATCTATAAGCTGTTTTGTTTTTAAGGTCAAAGAGAACGGCTAGTAGCTGTTCTCTTTGCTTGACGAACGAGAACAGCTACTATTTGCTTCGAAACGAGAACAGCTAGTAGTTGTTTTCTTTGACCCTCTTCTACTAGAACATGCATGAAGAGAACATTTTTTAGAGCTGTTCTCTTTCTTTACAACAAAACTGGCATTTACCGACGGCTCGAAATCGTCGGTAAAACATTTCCCGACGGCTTTTATCCGCCGCTACAATGCGTGGGTATAGGTTGCGTCGGTAAATGTATTGCCGACAGATATTATTACAGCTGTCGGTAAAAACACTTTTACCGACACATAAACAACCGCCGGCAAAGGTAATAACAACCGTTGGCAAGTCCTTTTCCTTGACGGACAGTGGACGGCCGTTAGGCCTATACCGACGATCAAATGCCGCCGGTAAATATAATATTAATCGCTGGTAAAAACACTTTTGCCAACACTTCTACTACAGTCGGTAAAAATAATAACAACCGTCGGGAATTCCTTTTATCTGACTGATGGTGGAAGGCCATTAAGCCTATACCGACGATCAAATGCCGTCGGTAAATATAATATTAATCGCCGGTAAAAACACTTTTGCTGACACTTCTACTACCGTCGGTAAAAGTAATAACAATCGTCGGGAATTCCTTTTATCAGACAGATAGTGGACGTCCATTAAGCCTATATCGATAATCAAATGCCGCCAGTAAATATAATATTAATCGCCAGTAAAAACACTTTTGCTGACACTTCTACTACCGTCGGTAAAAGTAATAACAATCGTCGGGAATTCCTTTTATCAGACAGATAGTGGACGTCCATTAGGCCTATACCGACAATCAAATGCCGCCAGTAAATATAATATTAATCGCCAGTAAAAACACTTTTGCCGACACTTCTACTACCGTTTGTAAAAGTAATAACAATCGTCGAAAATTGATTTATTTTAACTAAAAGTTGATGGTCATAAAGCCTATCTTGACGATCCAATGCCACCGGTAAATATAGTATTAACTGCCGGAAAATCAATAAATTTGACGGACATAAAGCCTATGTTGACGATTCAATGCCGGCAAATGTATTAATTTTTTTTTTATCCAATTTGTTGATACCTGTAGATAACATGCATATAAAGTGTATTCCACAAATGACATCAATAATCTTGAATTAAATCCATACAAATTGAAGTATATTCCCAAAAATGGCATCAATAATATTGCATTAAATCCATCCAAGCACAAAAATGTAAACCTATGTCTACGAATATGAAACAAAAGAAGGTAGTGTTGTTGCAAGTTCATTTGTTTAATTAAGACAACTGAAAATAAAATAAAAAATCTTAAGTAGCGTCTGAGATAAGTATCAAAGTGGGCTGGATAGATCCAAAAAAAGGGAGACAGATCAAGCGCTAGAGTCAGTAGCCTGCACAATAGAACAAAACAAAAATATATTACTAACTAACCATGTAGATTTAGATAAATAGTTAAAATTGCAATAAATACATTATTAGAAATGACAGTTAAGTCACCAATTTATAAGATGTTAATAAATAAAAAGGTTTTGTTCTACTTTATAGTTGACACTTAAACAATTATAGCAAATACATATAGCTTCAAACTCAATCAAAAAAACGCTAGCACATAAAAAAGGCCCAAAACAAATAAATGCCATATTGAGACAAAAATTCGGCAGAATTTCATCTATTTTTCCAATATTCCCAAATTTTTACCTGTCAAATTAAGAGTATATAACACTTCTATAAGTATATCCAAACAATATTTCTATCATATGGCGCCTCCCACGCCTCTCATATCATGTACAACCAACAATCACCAAGAGAAGTACAAAATGCTCCAGCATCCAAGTTTCGCATGCATATATAAAATGATTAAAGTTTAAGTAAACTATAACTCATGGCGTTCTCTAACTAGTCTCTCCAGCTAACTTGTTATATTTAAATTTAAAGATTAAATAAAGAATTGTTTTGAAATTCACAAGCTAAGAATGAGGCAAGATACTTGCTTTTCGAGACGAAAATCCCGTAGAGTTTCATCTAAACACATAACCATCCACAATCAGAATCAACGAACAAGGCCATTAATCAAGAACGGGTACCACTAGGAATCATCAAATTGCCTAAACTTTAGCACATCAAAATCCAGATATTCAACTAGTTGGCATATTTGTAAGAAGTCTTGTATCCAGATACTCCACTCTCACTGCGAAATAGGGGCTGAAATTAACAAAATTAACAGGGAAAATATATTAGTTGGCATATTTGTAAGAAGTGATATGCAATAAACCAACTATATAAGTAGGCACTGCAATGAAAACCATCAAGAATGCTTATACAATTCTAATAACGAAAATTAAAAAATGAGACCACAAAAGTAAGTGAAGTATAGCAATCTATTGATAAGAGTTTATGGATTCTGTTTTTGGTTTGTGCACAACTTTCTCACAAACTGGAATAAGATAAACCAGCAAAAATATAAATTGTTTTTCCAAGGCAATTAATGTCAGTTTTATAAATTGAACAATTAATGTCAGTTTTATCTATATATATATATATATATATATATATATATATATATATATATATATGTTCCCACATATGGACTTTTAAATTGGAACAATCTATAGCTTTTTTTGTATAGTCAGAAAACCATGAACATTATAACAACTATGTTCTGGAGTATTTTGAGAAATGATGCAGCCCATTTACAGGTCACTTGAGAAATGATGCAGCCCATATGGAGTATAAATGAGAACTAGTACAAACTGTAAATAGTGTCAGCATCATTGATTTGTGGAACTGAAGAGTTATCGAATTTCTTATGCTTGCCAATTATAAGGTCTTCTACCCCACTTCTTCCATTTAAACTAATCTTAGCTACTCAATAGCTACAACAATTTTTTCACTAAACCTACCTACAAACAGGCCTAAAATTACCCATCCTTTCTTGTTCAAGTTGAGATCACAAGTCTAGTTTCGCTTTGAATAGAGGAGTTTAACTTTAGATAGAGAATCACACCTGTCAAGTCAAGTCACATGCTTAATATCAAAGCTACAACTGTACCATACATTCCTACAGATAATTGCTTCTATAAACTATTAATTACAAATTATATTATATAAATATAGCAGCTCTAATTGAACCATGTCACTCAATATCCTAATCGGTGGCAAATATCAGAATAACTGTCCGCATCATGCAAAGTGCAACAACTCTAGCAAGTGAAAAAATCCAGCTGTGCATAAAACTATCTGTCATAGCAAGATTATAGTGCCCCAAACACAAACCTTGCACATTTCACTCCAATTTCAACTCACTGTCAAGTTAACGAGGCGAACTACAGAAGAGACACAAACAAATCAAATATAACAAGTTGTCGAAGATCAAGATCTATCTGTCCGTGCAACAAATCTAAGCTTGATCTACACAAAGCCAACATCACATTGATAACAAACTG
This sequence comes from Hamamelis virginiana, assembly GCA_017140935.1. Classification (NCBI taxonomy): domain Eukaryota; kingdom Viridiplantae; phylum Streptophyta; class Magnoliopsida; order Saxifragales; family Hamamelidaceae; genus Hamamelis; species Hamamelis virginiana. The sequence continues at coordinate 14,060 of JAESVK010068784.1, forward strand.
AAAGCTACTTCACAAAGAGGCACATATGCCGACGGTGTTGTGTTAGCCGCCAGTAAAGAGGCACATATGCCGACGGCGATTTTTTGGGCTGCCAGTAAAAGCTTATAATTATTGACGGCTATTTTTATAGTCGCCGGAAAAAAGTCCAAGGTGCGGGCGGGAAGATTTCCCTCCAATTTTTTTTTGCGGGAATGACCATTACCGACGGCAATTATGGGCATCCGTCGGCAAATACATGTATTTGCCGACGGCATGGAACGAGCCTTTGGTAATACATGCCTTCACCGACGGCATAGAAAGTGCCGTCGGTAATACATGATTTTACCGACAGTTTTCTGGCAGCCGCCGGGAAATTCCATCGGTAAAGGCCAATTTCGTTATAGTATTTGCTAATAGAGAACAACTAATAGCTGTTCTCGTAGGCATTTTTCCTTGTAGTGACTTTTGAAGTTCAAAGTTTCTTTTTATCGAAGCTAGCTATAGAGATAGGATAATAAGTACTTAATTTTAAACGATTTGAGGGGTAGTACGTGGATTTAATGATTAGCACAATTTAAATACTATAAGTGATATTGGCAAAGGTTAGGGATCGTGACTTTCGTGCCAATCATTATTAATATGAAATTTTTGATATGTGAAGATATGCCACAGTTCCATTCAGTTTTAGAACTCATTTGGAAACTGAAAACCTACCGAAAATGTTGCATCTTTCTTATTACAAACAATTGATGTTACCATTTGTATTATTGATAGCTAGATTCGAAGTCATTGTCTAATATAATATATATTGTCTACATTCTCTCTAAACCATAAAACAGAAATTGCCAAATTGGTGAGTTGGAATTTATTTGACTCCATTAAGAGGAAAATGCCCTCTTACCGACCATCTCGAACACTTGTTGACAAACAATATCTTTAATTAATTTATATATCATTTCTTAAAATTAAAAAAAATGAACACCACCTGATGTAATTTTGAACAACCAACTTCTGTTAAAAAAGAATAGATCATTCTTTTTTGAGAAAATTATCCAATTGTCTCAATTTAACTTCTTTTTACCCAAAATTCCAGCGTGTCTTTCAAAAAAAGCTTCAGTTTCCCGCAAATGCAGCAATTTCTGCAAAATCAAAAAACAAACTGACACATTTCTCACTAAACTGGTGGTTTCTTATAGTATTGAAGCATGTCTATGAAAACTGATGTAATTGCTCTTGGATTGCGTCGTCAATTGCTCGAGTGAATGAAAAACCGAAGGATTTCCTAAAGTTGGAGGAAATTGACTTTGGCAGCGTATGACTTTTGGGTAAACAATACTAATTATAAAAAGAACTTTTGATTAAAGTGAAAAGATGGGAGAACTTTTGGATAAACATAACTTATAAAAATGACCTATGGATATACAGAAAAAATGTTCTAGTCTACAAAACCTGACTTTAAGCTAAAGTCAGCATAGAACACAAACTCTTGTATTGAAATCTTGAGATGAATCATCCATTAAGTAAATGGGAATCCAATGGCTTGTGTTCTTTGCTGACTTTAGTTAAAGTTAGTATTTGCTTACTATAACACTTCTCTGGGTATACAACCCTTTATTTTATCCATCAAAATCTGCCCACTACCACCCAAAAAACCCGACCACCCATAAGCTACAAAATAGAGACAAGAACATAGAGGTTGGACCGACGGCAACCCACTTCTTTTGGACTGAAGCACAGCCCAGTGCTATTCACTTTTGGAATAGAATCAAATCATGTGCTACAATGGGTTTCAAAATAACGTTCAGACAGATAGAGGACATAACGGCGGATTTGATCCCTTTGGTGTGTATTGTTGCTTCTGCTGGGGTTTGTCTACATATATATGTTCTGTATATGCTCTGATTATGACATATACTGATATTCAATATGATGGGTCTTAGCTAGGAATATAGTTGGTGGCCTTTCTATTCACCAAAGAATTGTTGTTGTTGCTAAGTAATTAATAATAATAATAATATACTTAAAGAATTATGCATGGCTCGAGGACTCTTGTTTCTATTATACTGGGTTTAATTTACATTCATTTATTTTGTCTTCGATTGAGCAACGGACTTTAATATAGAAGAATAGGATCCACACTATCCCACATGGTTTAAATAAAAGACTTGCTATAACTTCATGTTCTTGTATTGGGCCATCCACCTACAAGTTTAGGCTGTTAGAAAACTTAATAGTTTATCAGAGCATTAGTTATCCACTTGATAAGGTCCAAACGAGTCAGGGGAGAACTTAACACTATACATTTCTAAAATTTATTTTAAATGACCTGATCGATATTGATCTAATTGAATACTTTCAATGTTTACAAAACTCTTTTTCTTTTACGGGGTTACATCAAGTGGAACATATTTTAAAGAAAAATTTTACGAACGTTTAGCATTTTGCTTGTATAACAGTATACTTTATATATATTATGACCTAGGGATATATTCCTTCGACACATAATTTTTATTCCTAATTTGACATGCATTTTGCAAAATCCAATGTAGGATAAATATTTTGAGAAATCGACTGTTGAATTATATATTATGCTTATATACATAACAAATTGAATGCCAAAATCACATTGATCCAACGGTTTCACACAATTTTTTTTATATATAGTTCATTTTAAAATGAACTATATAGTTCATTTTAAAACTGTGATATTTTTAAAAAA